>JALPQD010000751.1:633732-676995 GCA_023101885.1 Typhlomys cinereus | reverse complement strand
TATATGAAAATTAGAAAGTTACTTGGCTTGTATTTTCTCTGTGAAACATTCAAAAATGAATAATGTGCCCATGAATGAGTGGACAGAGCTCTCAGATGCATGCTTTTATGATATAACATTTTTAGCTCTGAGTATAGTTTTACTGATACCAAGAAAGTATGATCAGCTAATGAAATGTTCTTCATAAAATAACATGCCCATGACCATTTGAGAAATAACTTCAATATCCTTAAGTTTAAAGTATAAAATCAAAAATGTTTCCAAATATCATGCATTTGGGACACCCACAAGGCACATTTGACTTCTGGTTACCATGGTAAAAATGGAAATGGCATATGTGATCATTAAGCTATCTATTACATAAAATTATCTTAAGTAATATATATAATTTTATTTGTATAATATATATTGAATATGCAAAACATAAATGAATTATATGCTAGTTTCAGCTTCCATGTCCAATATATCTTCTTATACTTATGTAAATCCTGAAATTGCACAAAACCTTGAAATCCACAATACTTTTGATTATACTTTTCAGAAAAAGAATATTGTACTATGAAAACTTTAAAACCCTAAAGAAATCACAAAAGACACCAGATGGCAGAAAACCTTCCCATATCCTGGATTGGTGGAATTAACATCATAATAATGGTCATCTTACCAAAATCAACATTCAGATTCAATGATAAACCAATCAAATTTCCAAGGCAATTCTTCACAAAAATTCACAAAACAATCTCAAAACTCATATGGAAACACTAAAGACCCAGGATAGCAAAAAAGAATCCTAAGTAATAATTGTATTGCTAGAGGTCTCACTATATCAAATTTAATCTATACTACAAATCCATAGTAATGAAAACAACATGGTATTGGTTCCAAAATAGACACATAGATCAATGGATAAGGGTTGAAGTCCCAGAAATAAGCCCATACACTTACATCACCTGACTTTTGACATAGGGGCCCAGAAAACTTGATGGAAAAAGAATAGCATCTTCAAGAAATGGTGCTGGCAAAACTGGATATCCACATACAAAAGATTGAAATTGGATCCATACTTGTCACCATGCACAAAAATCAACTCTAAATGGATCAAGGATCTTAATATTAAGCCAAAGACTATAAAAACTTCAATAGAAAGAGTAGGAAATTCCTCAAGCTAATTGAGCTAGGTAGGCCAACATTTTCTAAACAGGACCTCAATAGCACAGGCACTAGAACAAACACTCAACAAATGTGATCTTATGAAATTAAAGAGCTTCTGTTCAAATAAAGAGATTGTAAACTGAGCAAAAAGACAACCCACAGAATGGGAGAAAATCTTCACAAACCACATATCTGATAGAGAACTAAACTAATATCCAGAGTGCACAAAGAACACAAAAAATTAAACACCAAGGAGATAAATAGCCCAATTAGAAAACAGAACCTGAAAGAAGCTTGTCCAGGGACAAAATTGAAATGTCAAACAAATACCTTAAAAAATGTACCACACCCCTACATATCAGGAAAATGAAAGTCAAAACTACCCTAAGATATCATCTCACCCCAGTCAGGTTGATGAAAACCCAAAATACATGCAACAACAATTTCTGGAGAAGTTGTGGGGAGAAGGGTACTCTCATACATCGTTGGTAGCAATGCAGGCTTGCATGACCACTCTGGAGATCTAAAAAAAAGTTAAGGATTGACATGCAATATGACTGCTATACCACTTCTGGGAATAATCTCCCAAGATGCTTCATTTTAGTATAGTGACACGACTACATCCATGTTCAATGCAGTAATATGTACAATAACAAAGTCAATGAATCAACCCAAGTGCCCAACTATTGACGAATGGATAATGAAAACATGGTTCATTTATATAATGAAATATTAGCCATCAAAAAATAAATTAATGAAATTTCTGAGTAATGGATGAAATTAGAAAAAATTATACTGATTCCAAGCATGTTCTAAGCATCCATAAGTGGATCCTAATTCCAAATCTCTTAAAAACATACTTAAAGGTAAATCTCTTTAAAACCCATTATAACCACAAGGGATTGCAGGTAGAGGAAGGAAGGGGAAGAGACCTCAAGAGAAAGGAGGCAAAAGAGCATAGTTCAATAGCAAAATTAGGTCACAGTCACAGTGGCCGATAAGTAACAAGACATTTGATAAATGTCTCATTTATCACTTCCCTTCCTGTTCACTTGGGGTTAGATTGTTTTGAAGAGCTGGGCATATCTCCGCAGTCATGGAGGGGATGGGCGCTGGCAGTTAGATGGTAGCCAATTGGTAACCAGGTGACCCCACTTATTGCTATGCCCTATTCCTATTGTTACCTCTAACTTTAAACATCTTCTTATATTAAGCTCTCCTAAAAAACAAACAAACAAACAAACAAACAAACAAACAAAAAAAAAAAAACAGCCAAGCAGGATGCAGCCAAGTGCAGTGCAGGAAATACCAACCTTGATTCAGAATACCAATGACTACAATGTCCACATGGAACCAGGCCAGCCAAAGCTCTCCCCGTCCTAAAGCACAGGGAACCTTGTAGAAGAGGAGGTGGCAAGATTGAAAGAGCATAAAAATGGGGAGGTCCACCGATGGACAAGATACTCCACTCAAGTCTGGACTATGTCAGCCAGATCTCACTGTAATGTGATTGGACCTTACTTGATCTGCACAATGGCTGTCATGTCAACAAAACTCCCAGAGACTAGCACAGATCTCAAGGGAGAAGGCTTCAAGCATGAGGATCGTAGAGGCAAGGAGTTAGACAGATATAAAGGAGTTCCTACCTTAGAGGGCAGCCCAAGAAGGGGCCCCAAGCTATGTCACAGTCCTGAGTCCTCACTAGTGTAGATGATTCAGAGAGAACTTCAGGGCCCATATAAGCTGAGTTCTAGAGGGTCAGAGGGAGCAGGTTGGAAACACCAAGAGAGGCAATTAAGGAGGAAGGGCAGGAAGGAGAGAGAGTTGTGGGGACAGAGAGCGGGATGAGGGAACAGAAAGGAGGAGAGGAGGGAGGAGGAAAGGGAAAATTGGGGGTGAGGCAAGGGTACCTACCCATTGAGCTTGTATAACTAGGCAAAAATAAAACTAATTAATAAAAAATACTGAAAATCTACTATGGAATGTCATATTCTATGGAAGTTTCTTTGAAATACTACGATAAAGTGAAGAACCTAAACCTGAACATAGCTAGATTCAGAGAAACTGCATAACTGCAGAAGCCTCCAGAAGAAACTTGTGCCATGTTAAAGATGCTATCAAACCGATTGACTGACTGGAACCTTGTAACTGTGGAAAGCTGGGATATTATAGGATCTGAACCAAATTATTGTGGGATATCTTTAGATTTTTAATGACCAATCATTGCCTACTTTTTCCCAGTTTTTTTTTTCTTTGGCCTGATATCCTGTAACAATCAAATAAATCCTTTTTAAAGGTATTAACAGACCAAGAGCTTCTGCCAACCTAAGTTTTAAGATATCATTTGATAGCACCCAAGGTCTATAGCCAAAATTTCAGTAGTTTGCTATGACCTGCCTATCAAATGTTCCAACTAATGTATTAGAAATGTATGTATCATAGTGTATGTTTTTCTTAGTTGTGTAACTACACAAAGTTCATGAACAGTGTTACCATCCTGGAGCATGGTGTTTGAAGAAAGCTGAATCCATTGTTCCTAGCCATGGTCACTCATTGCTCCAAAATAAGATACCTCTTGCTTCTTTTGAGGTAAAAGCAATGTTTTTGTATAGACATGACAATCTTGAAGCAATTTTTATAGAAACTAAAAAGAGGCACACAATTTGGTTCTCTAGTTAGTAAACATGATAATTAATTTGTGTGTCAACTGATATTTGGTTAAACAGTTATGTATATGAGGCTATGTCTAGGATTCCAATTGGCAGATTGCATAAAACAAATTACCTCCACCATTGTGAACAGGTACCACCTAATCCTTCCAAGGCCTAAATGGAACAAAATAATAAGAAAGCATTTTCTCTCTCTTTATCTCTGTCTATGATCTAGACTAGTTTTCTGACTAGATCTAGATAATTATTTCTGCTAGTGATTAAGGTAGAACTAAAAGTATATGCATTACCTTTTCTGGGTATGGTTCTTTAGTTTCTGCAACCTTATGAGAGAATCCCTGATAACCAGGCATTTTGGTGAGATGGAGAGAGAGAGAGAGGAGGAGAGGAGAGAGAGAGAGAGAGAGAGAGAGAGAGAGAATGAAAGGGAAGAAAGAGAGAATTCAGACATAATACTCCAATAACATATTCTACTTAGAACTTAATAGTACCTCTGAGTCACCAAATGGAAGGATACAGAGAATAAGAGATTTCATAAACTGAAAAAAAAGATTGAATCCATACACTAGCTTTCATGCTGTTTATTTTTTTTTACTAGAATTTGAGTACCACAGGAAGAGACTGAAAATCAAAAATATTACAGCCCACAGGAACTTTGTCTTGGGACATGGGTCTATTCTCGGAGTTCATTCTTTTCTAAAAAAGCATTCATCATTTCTCTAAAAGTTCTGTAATCCTAATTTGAAAAAAAGTCAGAATCAGTTATTTGTATATTCTTTGAGTTTCATATTTGTCTGATTTCCATACTTGTGCATATTGATTTTTTTGCTTTTTCTGTTCTTAATATGACAATTGTCATATTTGTTTTAAGCAGACTCAAAGCTTTAGAGGAAAAGTTTGAACTTTCATACTGCTCATGTATAGAGAGATAGATGGATGGATGAATGGATGGATGGATGGATAGACAGACAGACAGACAGACAGAGACAGATAGATAGATAGACAGATAGATAGATAGATAGATAAATAGATTAGAGAAAGAGAAAGATTATTTTCTTTTTTCGCTTTGCCAAATGACTCTAAATATATATTATGTCTTTTAAGGATTAGCTATATATTTAGTCTGAGAGGCATTGTTGCAAAACGATTTGAAAAAATGGTTTTCTTAGCAACATATAAAACCATTGGTTCCAAATTCCAACAAAAGGTAGGAATCAGAGATGTTCTTTTGTGTAACAATCATAGTAATTTCTTTTCCCATAGAATTAAGAAGCCCGATTAATACAATGTTTGTTCTCCAGCAATTTTTCCTTGAATAAAGTTATATTTTGGATGAATATTTCTCAAAAATTTTACCTTTACTGGGAAAAATTTACTCAATCACCAATGTCCAACAAAATTGAGATAAGAAATAAGATTTTGTAGAAACATTTTATGGAAATATGCATTCATTCAAAAGTAATATTTGAAGGCTGGGTAGATATTTCCAATAGTAAAGCACTTAACAGGCAAGCATAAGGACATGGGTTAAATCTCCAAAATTCATGTAATGCAGGACATATCTGTAATCCCACAGCTCCACTGAAAAGCCAGAGATGGAGACTAGAGAATAACAAGAAACTCATGAGGCAGGTAGCCTGTCTACACAGCAGCAAACAGAGACTCTGCCTCAAACAGAGTGAAGGAAAGCAAGTTATCTTCTGACCTCCACTTATGGTGCGATGAACATACTCACAGATACATACAGGTGTTCCACACTCTTCACAAAGACATATACATTCACATATACCATGTTCACACAAAAATTTAAAATCCTTGAATAAATGCTTCACTTTGAGTTAAGTGACTAAATGAGCGTTGACATATATCTAATTATATGTTAGTTGTGTGTGTGTGTGTGTGTATGCATGTGTGTGTATGTGATAGAGAGAGAGAGACAGAGAGAAAGAAAGAGATAGAGATAAAGATAGAGACAGAGAGAAATACATACATACACCATGTGGGCATTTAAGGATTTAACTCAGGTAGCCAGGATCTCAAGCTGGTGCTTTACACACTGAACTGTGTCACAGACCCTAAAGATAAAATTTTAAAGTGAAAACACATTTCATATATCATTTTTTCATGCATAGTTGGGGTTGAGATGGAGTCTTGCCATTTGGTCTAGACAGTGGCTTCAAACTTGCTGTCTTTTTCCCTCAGAATTCTGAGTGCTGGGATTACAGATGTGCACCACCAAACTTGTTTATTTTAATCCAATAAATAGGAAAATATTACAAATTATAATGATGTTCTAATTTACTAAGTAATTACTCACAAATCTGTTGGTGCTAGGAGCTCCTATCATGCTAGAGACATTATATCTAACACTTATTTTCAGAACATGACTTCCCACAAACAAATTAAGGTTATTTGTCTTCAATTTCAACTAAATCATTTTAATTTTGAACATTAACAAATATTGTGATAATTAAATATCATAAACATGAAAGTCAATATATATGCAGTCAGTAAGTCTTAGTCTATTCTACAATATAAATACATGACCACCATTCCAGTCACCCTTCCCAAAGACAGGTCATGTGATGTGTCAAGCCTCCTCACTTCCAGCATCTGATGCATACTCACCACCCATTTTAAAAAGATTTTAATCTGACCTTGTTCCTTATCAGAAATGGACATATTTGGAGGTTAAAACAAATATTTTATTAAGTCATTCACTACAAAAGGTTGGACTTTCAGTAAGCCAGTCGTCTGATAATAAAATATTTTCTTATTCTATTTTATGTGTTTGACCATTGTACATGTATATTTAACTGTTGTAATGGAAGAAAAATATCACTTACTGAAAGTACTGAGACACATAAATGATGAAATAGATATAAAATGGTATCATATAAATATATTATGTCTTTTGATTCTAATAAAGTTTCTGAAATGATTAATTATGACATCTATTTATACATTTTTCTATATTCTTATCATAATATATATATTTTATGCATATATAGATTTTTATTGATATTAACAATTTCACACTTGCATGCTTTAAAGCAATGTAATTTTGATTTTTGATTAAATGTTTCTTTCATGGGTTCACAAGAATCTTCACTCAATTTTAGTTGATAAGAAATTAAAATACTGCCTTTATTCTCTCATAGTGCCCAAATCTCACTAACACAAACTTAATATCCATCCTGAATATAATGCATAGAGTTTATTTGCTATAGTACACAGAAATAGTAGACATTATGTTAACACAAACATTACGCATCTTTATTACACTGTTTAGATATTTTTTGTTTTAAAGTTGTTTCAGTCTGGGTTTTTTTTTAGTGTTTCTATGTTTCTTTGTAGGTAACCTTGGGTTTTTTTCAGTGATTCGAGATCTGTTTTAGGGCTATTTTCATTTTTGTGTCTTGCTCATTTTCGTATTCTTGGAATTCTTTCCTGAGTTTGTTGTATTCTTCTTGAAATGTGTTTAAGTGTTTGCCTATGTTCTCTCAGAGCTCTTTGAACATATTTATAATCCATCTTTGAAATTTGTTGCCTTGGTTATCATTCTCTTGGATACCTTCCAATGGGTTATCCATCGTGGAATCCGAGGCCTTATTTTTGGTGCTGTCACTCGGAGATGTTATTTCTCAGCACGCAGTTGATAATAGTGTCGAGGTTTGTCTTTGTATTAGCTAACAGCTATTTGGACTTTTCACTTCCAAAAAAAAAATGAAGAAGAAAGAAAAATGTAGTGATTCTAGTGTTCTCTTGCTTCTCAGATGGGTTTTCTGAGATGACTGTTCTGTAGTTTTATGGAGGCCTTTTTTCTATGTATTCTTTGAAGTTTAGTACTGTATGAAATCTGCTTCGACTTATTTCCTATATGTGTGTGAACAGCAAATGGGGGGAGGGGAGATGAGGTTGCCCTCGTGGCAGTGCAACCCATGGGGGTAGGGCAGGAAAGAATCCTCTGGAGGTGGGGAGGCCTAGAGGCTGCTCACCGAACCCACAGAAAACACAGGAGGTGGGGGAGGGACAGAAAATTCATTTTTAAAGGATGTAAGAGTTTACTCTGAGTCAAATATTCCCACCCAAAATCACAAGTGATTCTGAATGACATTCTCTACCATAAAAAAAGTTATATGAGCTTCTACAGTCTCAGAATACAACCAATCATAAATTAATATATATAAGCATACTGATGATGTATGAAATGTGCAGGCTGATTGATGCAAAGTGAGGAAACCTTATACTATAGCATGCATAGTTTTGGGTTGGCAGAGATAAGAGTACTGAAAAGTTTAATATTGCATTGAAAGAGGTCTACCTGCTAGTCATAAAAATGTTAGGTGAGGAAATGCTAGACTTTAATGTCTTGACAGCTGAATTCTACCTTACATTTAATAAGAATTAGTGCTAAATCTTGATCACATTCCAGAGCAGAGACAACAAGATTGAAAGAGCCTAAAAGTGTTATGAAGTACTTCTGATCAACACATTCCAGCCATGACAGGACGCTGTACCCAGAAGGTCACTTGGGTTAAAACTTCTGCTACTAAATCTGCATAATGATTGATGTATCAACATTCTCCCAAGGACTAACTGAGATTTTAGAACTGTTTTTAGAAAATGTCTCAGGGGCGATGCTGGACAAGGAAGAGAAAACTGCCCATTTATGACTTTGTCCACTGAAGAGTCACATATAGTTCCACAGAAATCTGACTCCTTACCAGTACAGGTACCCAAAGGGAATTCTGTGACATACACAAGCAGAGGATGGTTAAAGCAGAGTAAGATTGATGAATGGAAGGGAAGGTGGGAGAAGAGGCGTTTGTTGGGAAAAGTGTTGGGGCAAAGATACAAACTCATTTTGCTTGTAAATGAAAAATGAAAATTCTCAATAAAAGAAGGGATGATTTAATCATTTATATTTTCCTTAAAATTAAATATTTATGAAAAAAATCTTGATCACATTCTAAGAAATTGAAAAGAGCACTTCAGATTTTGTCATTGTTTGAGATAGAGCGTCACTGTGGATTGTAGAATGGCTAAAACTTGTCTTGTAGTCCAGAATGGCTTTTTTCAGCCTGAGTGTTTGGATTTCAAATAGGTGTTATGATTCTTTTTTTTTTAATTGTGTGTGCGTGCGTGTGTGTGTGTGTGTGTGTGTGTGTGTGTGTGTGTATGTGTAGAACCACAGGCGAATTCGGGAAGCCCCATGGACCACCTCCACCTCCTTGTTTACTGTGCCCCAGATTCACAGGCTCCGCCCTACCAGGACCAGAAGCACAGGCCGCCTGGGCTTCTGCCAGGCATCTATACCTGGAGTCAGGACCTTACGCCTGCAAGGCAGGATTTAACCCCTGAGCCACCTCTCCAGTCCCAGGTGTCATGATTCTTAAATTACATACATCCTTCATGAACCAGGGAAACACTGATAACCAGGGTGTCTCTACAAGAAAGGAAATTATAGGTCTATGTGCTTGATGATCATCATACAAAAATTCTAAAAAAAGAAGAAAGACACTAAACAACCGCATTTGCTCATTAAGAATGACCATACATCACAATCACAAGGAATTTATCTCTGGTATACAAAGGATAGTTCAATCTGTATAAATCATATTTTTATGCACCACATTAATAAATGAAGACTAAATAACCTAAACATTTAATAGATGAAAATGCATTTGGGAAGATTCAATACTCTTTCACAGTAAAAAGTAAAGTTGTAAAATTATTTCTTCAAGTCAGTGAATGGATAAAGAAAATATTGCATGTATATTTTATACACATAGATACAAAGATACAATAAACATTATCATCCTTGGGAGAAAAAGTCTTTGACTTTGCAGCATATTCAGATCTAGAGGATATTATGTTAAATGAAATAAGCCAGACCCAGAAATGCAAATTTGATCTCACATATTTGTTGAAATTAAAGAACTCAAAACAGAGAACAGAAGGGTACTCCCAGTGATTGGGGTAGAAGAAGTAGGCCGTATTGGTCAAAGGGTAAAAGCTTAAATTTAAAAGATGAATGATTTCTGAGGAACCTAAGGAGGAAGGGAATAATTTAGATGAAATAATGTTAGCTTCTCAATATTAATTGATTCTTAATGTTTCAAATGTGGATGGAAATGGTTACTCTGAGATTCAAACTGTTTAATGATGATAACAATGATAATGATGATGATGATGAAGAATCTGGTATTTATGCATGTGAGTGCTGTCAACCTTGCTTATACTATTTGCTTTCAGAAACAATTGAACACATACCACTCTTTCTTATCAATGTTACTCTCTTTAATAATGATTTTTTTCTGCTTGCACACATGTTGCAAATTTCCACTTTGTTTCTTCTTATTCTTCCCTAAATTAGATTTAGGACAAGATCCAATAGTAGTATCCATCTTGTTTTATAATTGTACTGCTAAGGAAAATATATGAATGGCAGTTATAGTTTTATATATATATATATATACTATATATAACACTATATTAAATTCAATTCATCTTGAGAAATTATTAAACTCAGTATGTTCATTTCTCTTTTTCTCTCTCTTACTTACTTCCTCTCTTTCCCTCTCTTAGAAAAATGAAAATATTTAAAAATATTTCAGTGATAGATTCTATCATAATTATTATTCATTAATCTGTACTTCATGCTTAAATTTCAAGATTAACATTGGACAAACTGAAGAATTAGCAATCGCAGCATGACTAAGGAGTACCCCACACCACTCATGAGCCTGTTTTCTCATATTTAAATGGAAAATCCTCTTTCACCTTAAGTCACAAGGAAATGACTGTAGAGAACTTCACATCAACTCTGAAATGTTCTTCTCCTCCTCTCTCCACCCTTAATATTGTGTACAAACATTCTCATTTGAATAGTCTCAAGAGCTATTTTTTTTGGTAGGAGACCGGTGCATGTCAATCCAGCTTACCAGTGTCTTTGCCTGAAATCATGGTCTTACTGAAGACCATGGATGAAATTGTCATATTCTAAATCATGTTTAATTTTAATTTTAAGTCAGAATAAAGAATTACATAAACCAATCCACTCATACCTTAATACTCAGCCTCAAGAAATTAGAATCATAAATTTCTCCCCAAAAGCACAACTATATTTTGATTAGCATTGAATTCAATGAGTTTTATTTAGAGCAATGTTATTTACTAAAATAAAGACAATTCGAGAATCACAGTCAGCATTTACTTTATACTAATACAGATTATTATTCTGCTTCATAAAATATGAATCTCTTTAGTAAACAAACATTTTTATATTTCTATATGAAAAATTAAAGATTACCGGGGTCAATAACAGTAAAATTGAAAACAACAGCCAACCATAATGTAGAATACCAATGACCCTACAATGCTCACCAAGAAGCAGGCCAGCCAAATCTCTCCCCATCCTAACGCTCAGAGAAACTTGTGGAGGGGGGGGCATAAGGGTGTAAGAGCCTAAAGATAGGGAGATCTACTGCAGGACAAGACACTCTATTCAAAACAAAGCAGTGGCAGCCAGGAACTCACTGAAGTGTGATTTAACTTTACCAGACCTATACAATGGTGGACATGTCATCATGTCCCCACAAACTAGCAAGCATCTCAGAGGAGATGACTTCAGGCAACAGGATCCTTAGGGATAAGAGGTTAGACAGGTATAGGGGAGTACCCATATTAGTGGGAGGCACAAGGAGAGATACCCTGATCTGGCACAGAGGCCTGAACTCCCACTAGAGTAGATGATTCAGAAGGAACCCCGGGTGCATATAAGCTGATGGACATGTGGGTAGGAGGAAGGAGGTTAGATACACGAGAAAGAAGGGGAAAGAGGGGAGAGGATGGTGGTGATATATCTATTCTTGTATAACTATAAACATTTTTTCAAAAGATTACCTGGATCACAAGGTTTTGTTCTTTTTGCTTTGATTTTCAGTGACGGTGTTTGCATATGATTAACTACTTGGCTAAGAGCCTAAGGAAAGAATTTCACTGTTCAAACTCTAATCTCATAAAAGCATTAAAACTTTTTTCTAAAATGAAATTTATGCTGACATATTTTTGTAAATATGTTTTCTGTAAAATACGAGTCATGTTTTTTTCTTAAGGAGCCAGTAGAATGGGAAAAATTGTTCTGGGGTATATTATCAGTGCCTTAGGTTTTAGTCACAAATGAGGACAGATTATTATGTGAATTTTCACACACAAAATTACAATTCTGTTTTAAAATAATATTTTAGTCTCACTAATTCAACACACATCATATATATATATAACTTCTTCCTATTTGAAGCCTGAGATTATGAAAAGTTATGATGAAATAATTTTTACAAAATATACATTATTTTTAAATTTCCATTCACATTGCTTTAACATGAAATTTTATTCATAATAACTTTTTTATTCCTAATTCTTACAACAGCAATCCTATATACTTGTATCTCCTAGAAGGCAGATAATTTTGCATGGAGTTATATGTAGCATTAACTTTTGGTTGATTTTTGTAATGTATTTAAATGGATGTTTGGCTGCCATAAGGATTACAATATAGCTGTGTTACTCAAAATTGTACTGAATTCAGAAGAATAAGATTCATTCAGAAAATTTTTTTTGTTCTTTTTCTTGTTTTACTTTTGATCATCATACTTTGCTATACAAAAAGGAACCAACATATCCATTAAACCAATTATTCTCATATTAGCTTTTGTTGTTGTTATTATTAATGTTGTTTTTAAGACAAGGAAATGGTGGAAACAAACCAGGCATGGGGATGCAGTTTGGTATCCTAGCTTTGTGAGGCAGATGCCAGAAAGACCTTTAAGGGCTGCCTGGACTACACAGTGAGCTAGTTTTATCATTTTAAAATTTAGTTAATAAATTTTACTTCTTCTAATGTATAACCATCTTGACAGTGTTTCAAACATAGGTGATTCCATAGCTTCCATACCCCACACTCTATCTTTCTTTTTCACAAATGCAACTCTTATCTCAGTTTGATAAGTGGAAGTCATTTTGTAAGTACAACCACTGTTATTACTCTGGTTGGAGGTCTCAGGATCACTTTTGCAATTTGACATGCTTCAAGGAACTGGGGAATTCAGAAGCAGTTCTATTCAAGGATATGTATTCATACAGAGAAAGATTTAGAATAAGAATAAATAGAAGAAAAAGAACTGGCAGAGTCTAGAAGAAACTCCTCACTAGTGCTCTGCACTAGCCTCAGTAGAGCCACACACAGAGTCTTTTTCCCACCAGCAAGCTGTACATTTCTTCGACACAGGAACCTGGTCTGACACTCATTCCAACCTTCTACAAGGCAATGCCACATAGACACTACCATCAAACAAATACAGTATTTCTAGGAAGAAAGCAAGTACACAAGTAAAACAAATGAAGTATAGGCTGTATAGTACAGCAACCTCAACAGTGTAAAGTATATTCTGAAGTCAAGCTTCATGACACCAACAAAGGACCAGGCCTTTCTGAAGTCAATGCCTTTCATGCTCTGTGATATCCACCTTCCTCTCCTACCAGAGGAGCATATGCTAATTACCATATACTACACAATGCAAAGCTAAGATTTCAATATCTGTTCAAAAGCCACTACATTCACAGAAAAAATTATTAAGGGTTGTATTAATAATCTCATCTATATACTTTTTCCAATAAGAAAATTGGATTAGGAAAAAAATGTAGACCTTCATGAAACTAAGGAGAGATGGCAAGGAATAACTTGAAAACACGATTATAATATTTACAATGTACCCACATGGGATATCATCAACATTTCCATGGAGTGAGTAGACAGCAAATAAATAGGGTCTGAAAATAACAAATTATTTCAGAGTTCTGTACATTGTGTAGTCCTATATTTTCATTGTACTCTGTTGAGTTAAATAATGCAAAAGTTATTCACACTAGAGAAAAAGTTAAGACATGAAAAATACACACACACACACACACACACACACACACACACATATACATAACTATTAAAACTTAGAATTTAACTAATTTTCTTATGTTCATATTTTCTATCCCAGGAAATGTGCCATTGTGGCTTTTAAATAATCTAATTAAAATGTCCAAGCACTAAAATGATAGTAAAACTGCTTTAAATTTGAAGGATGATAAAGCTCAAAAGATTAAATGTAAATTCTAATCACTTTCAGAAGGCAGGTCAGTTGAATAGAAAGGCTTCCTTACACTCTGTTCTTCAGAAGTGAATATTAATCCAGTGCACAGTAATCTGCTCACATACATTACAGAAAACCTTTAACATAGTATGATGTGGCAAGCTTGAACTTCATAGTTCCCACAGAAATTAATTCATTCAGTCAATGTATTTCTATATTGTTCACTGTATGATTAATTTCTGACATTTGAACATGAGACATAAAGAAAAATAAAAATGTTGGGGTCAATCCAATAATTAATGCAATTTAACAAGATCTGAGGTATTGGGAAATGTGGAATGCAAGATAATTCTGTTTATAATCCTTTAAATAATCACAAATATTTCTCACAGAATGTAAGAACTAAAAATTCAGACACTGAGTGCCTCATGTAACTCCTTTACGTATTTGAAGGAAATTAAGAATATATACAAACATGTGAGGTAGAGAGAGGAGAATCAAGAGTTCAGTGACTTCTTTGACTTCTTAAAAAATTTTAGGCCAACCTGGATTGCTTGAATCTCTACAATAAAAATAAATCCAAGCAAATAAAAAAATATAAACCATAGTGAGCAAGTTGACCCAGTCCTGTTGTCCCACGTACTCAGGAGCCCAAAGTAAGAGTATCACAAGTTCAAGATATGCTTGAGTTACTTAATAAAACAGTGTATAAAAACAAAGTTCAGGGCTGGAGAGGTGGCTCAGGGGTTAAGCCTCTGCCTTGCAGGCGGAAGGTCCTGAGTTCGGATCCCAGATCCCACGTATAGACGCCAGGTGGAAGCGGGGGCGGCCTGTGCTTCTGATCCTGGTAGGGCGGAGCCTGTGAATCCCGGGGCAGAAGGAGGTGGAGGCGTCCATGGTGGTTCCCGATTCGTCCGTGGTTCTACACACACACATACACACATGCGCACACATACATACACACACACGCACAATTGAATAAATAATAATAAAAAAAAATTAAAAAAAACCTTTAAAAAAAAAAAAAAAACAAAGTTCAATGGCATAGCATTCACCTCTCCTCTGAGATCCTAGGTTCAACCCCCACTGCAGAAAGAAAAAACTGGGTGTATTGAGGAAGGGAAAGAAAATGTTATACACAAGGACCTTGTCATACACACACACACACACACACACACACACACACAGAACCATTGAAGTGAGATTGCTCAGAGTCCCACAAAAGTCTGAAAACATGATTTCAAGCCATTAACCTACATAGAGATGGAAAGAAATAACCAACACTACAAGCCATCTTCTGACCTCTATACACACATACTGCCACACACCTATACTCTCTCACACACATTAGCACAATATAACGATAAGTCAAAATATGAAAATATTGAAAACAAAAGTACAGCCAAATGTATTTTAGGGAGAAATTAGTTTTCAAAATAGTATAGATTCATTTTGTAATATTTTTATTTCTCATATTCCCGGATAATGTAATTAACATAGACCTAATCATTAAAACAATCAAATTGCTATAATCAACTAAAATATCTGTTGTTGCTAATCTGTTCAACTAATAAACTCCAAAGGACTTCAAGAAAAATATAATAGATTTGAATTTTAATTTACTTAAAAACTTACTATGTGTTTTGAAATAAACCTAGGGTTAAGGACACATAAAGATGCTCAATCTGGTGTTCATGGGATCTTCTCAGTTGGTAATTGTGATACATTCACAAGTGTCTAGAGGATAGTCTTTCACAAGCAAAATCTACTATAATTTTGAAGACCATAAGGGACATTTTTATATAAAAGTCCTTAAAAAACAATTTATATTACATAATGATATTTTGTACAGAAAGTTTAGGAGGATGAGTGTTTGGATATTCCTATCTTTAGTAAGTAAAATATTCTTATGAACAAACATTTCTTTTTTTAAAATTTTACTTATTAATTTTTTGTAATATAAAAACTAGATGAGGTTTCCCATCAGGACAAAAGAAGACAGGATAGGTAGAAGTGCAGAAAATTAGATTAGAAACAATGATGATAGAGTGTTAATGCAAACAAAGAGAAGTGGGAATAGTCAATGTACATTCAGAAATAATGAATGTTTTATGATCCTCAAATTTCTGTTAAAGAAGATAATTGGCTTGCCTAATACAGTAGCCGGGTAAGAATTTAGCTTGTTTGAGTCTTACCATGGTAAGCATAGTATAATACTTTAGAAAATGGAATAATTTCATGTAAACATGGTTTATAGAGCTAAAGCTTAACATATAAATGTTTTCCAGAAATAAACCTTGGAATTTTCAGGGATTCATCAGCTATTTATTATTAGTTATTCTAATAAATGTTGATCTTGCAGAAGTTTGGGCCAGTATAGTGGTTACCAGAAACTAGAAAGAATTTGTTAAAAGGAAGAGATAAGATTAACACTGAATACAATTCCACTGTTTCATGGGAAGCATAAATTCTGGTGTTACATTTGGCAAAGACTAAATCAACAATTATTATTATTGCTTTATAGCAGTGTATTATATACCCTAAAATTAAAAGAAAATTTTAAATGTAATTACAAAAATGAAATAACAAAATCTTCAGGTAACTGATAAACTCATCACTCTGAACCTTTTACTATTTGGGGGTTATATGAATTAAACATCATATCATACAAATACTGCACTTATGTTAAAATTTAAATAATAAACCTTAAAAGAAAAAATATAGCACTAGATTTTAGGATAGTTTTCATCAGAGTATTAGAATATTAGGATATAGAAAAGTAGCTCCTAAATAGAAAAGGTAATCCAATCAAATAATTGTGCAACAGTGAAAATTTCAGAACAAGAAGAAAATTGCCTTGTTCCCTTCAGTTTCTTTAGTTATACATTTGTAACATCCAGACAAACTGCAACATATGTAATGATTGTAGTTCATAATTATAGTTATACTATTTTGTGACAGTGTTCAATGAGTTTTATGTATTCTCATCTTAAAACTGCTGATATCCAGATAGGTGTGTATATATATATATATATATATATATATATATAATCTCATGTCCTGATTCAGTGCAGTCTGAATATTTGCAAAAAGTCAAGGTTAAGTCCTATCTTTTTAAAACTGTGGAATGCCTAAGTTGATGGTTAGACCTCCAGCTAACATACTGTAGAGAGTCAAGACATGCTTAGAAGTGATAGTTGTGATAAATAGGCAGTTGTTAAGAAGTTTCACATGCTAGCTTCTACTTTGCTAATCTTTAATTAGTCAAGGATCTATATAGTCCCTTTCACTAAAAAAAAAGTTGTTTTTTTTTTCCAAAAAGTTTTCCAGAACATTTGTGCTTCTGTTCATTGTCCACCTAATCCAGGTTCATCACTATCTTTCTGACTATTAAAAAAAATAATCTGAAGTGTGACAGTGATAGGCCAGACACTATTTCATGGGCATGACGGCACTGTGACAGTCATTATTTCATGGAAGATAAGTATATTATGTATATTTTGACAAGAACTTCAGAGAACTGACCTATCAATATCTTACCTAGGGAAGGCAAAAGATCTCAGGAATCCACACACCATCCTGAAAGGCTTGATAAGAATACTGATAGGGAAGAAAATGAAGATGCTATCCTCAATGGTTTGTCTAATGATCTAAGATACTTGCTGGAGCATAAATTATAATCAGTCATATGACATCAAAGACAATTTAGATGAGGCACAGATGGCCACACAAGTGAAAATAACTTGAAAATAAGAGGGACTGTGATAGAGGAGATGAAGAGTTGTAAGGTGAAGAAGGAAGGGGGATGCAATGAGGAATAAGAGAGAAAATTAGAAAAAAAAAGAACACAAAATAACAAGAAAAAAGAATTTTTTCTTTTTGTTTTTTACATTTTTCTTCCCCCCCCCCAGTCATACAAGTTCAATCGGTACCCCAGTCCACTCTTTCTCTACCCTTTCCCAGTCCCTCTTGCCACCCTCCCCCTATTTCCCTTCCTTTCACCCTCCCCTCCTCCCTTCCCTTCTCCCAGTGCTTTCTCCCTGACCCCTCCCATACCCTGGAGCATTCTTTTGTGTGAATGCCAAACTTCCTTCTGAGGTCCTCCACTCTAGTGAGGTGTAAGGGCTTAGTGTCAGTGCCCAACGCCCTTTCGTGGGCTTCCCTTTAGTATGGGAAACACTATTGAGACTATTTTTTAAATTTCTTATTTTTATTTATTCAATTGTGCATGTGTTCATAGGTGCATGTGTGTTGTGTGTGTGTAGAACCACAGACGAATTCGGGAACCACCATGGACGCCTCCACCTCCTTCTGCCCTGGGATTCGCAGGCTCCGCCCTACCAGGACTGGAAACGCAGACCGCCCCCGCTTCTGCCTGGCGTCTATACGTGGGATCTGGGATCCGAACTCAGGACCTTCTGCATGCAAGGCAGAGCCTTAACCCCTGAGCCACCTCTCCAGGCCCACTCTTGAGACTATTAATCCATGCCTTTAAGGATCCTAGTGCCTGTGATCTATGCTAGATTTGGAGGGGGTCTTTGACATGTCAGTCATTGTGCAGGTTATGGAAAGTCCGACTATGGTTATTGCGGCCCTAACTTGTATGAAGTATCTTGCATATCGTTTCTCCTCCCCATCTTTAGGCTCTTACAATCTTGCTGCCTTCTCTTTTGCAAGTTTCCCTGAGCTTTAGGATGGGGAGAAATTTGGCTGGTCTAGTTCCAGGTGATTAAGATAAGATCTTTGATGTTCTGAATTATGTTCTTTTGTTGTTTTCAGTTTTGCTGTTCCTGCACCGCCTGGCTCCATCCTGATTGGTGTTGGAGGTTGCCTCCTAACCAAGATAAAAAACTATTTAAATGAAGATCTTACTATAAGAGGAGATCAAAGGTAGATAGAATAGGATTAGGAGACCACAGTGAGGTCAGGATGGTTACCATCTATCTGCCAGTCCCTATACCCTTCCTGATTGGTGAGATCAAACCTCCTCAGTCTCAAGTGACAAGGAGGAAAGTGAGAGTGAGCTTCACTAGATGTCTTGCTACCCACATGTAATACTTGATGGTGACCTATTATCTCTACTGAAGTGTGATACCTTCTCTCCTTATTTCTGGGAGGGGGCCCTACTTCCTCTTCCCTCCTGTTTATAATCTTTGTGATTACTGAAGATATTACAGAGACTTATCTTCGAATATGTCATTAAGTAGGTTTGGTACTAGGATCCACCTATCAGGTAGTATATACAGTGTTTAGTTTTCTGTGTCTGGGATACTTCACTCAATATAGTTTTTTCTAATTCTATCCATTTCCCGACAAATTTCTTTAATTTCATCTTTTTTGATGGCTGAGTCATATTCCATTGTATATTTATGTTCCACATTTTCCTTATCCACTCGTCAACTGTTGGGCATTTGGGTTGATTCCATGATTTTGAAATTGCTATTGTAAATAGTGCTGCTATAAGCATGGTTGTGTTTGTGTCATTGTATTGATTTTTGCTTTATTGGGGATTATTCCCAGAAGTGGCATAACAGGGTCATATGGCATTTCAATCATTAACCCTTTAAAAAAAGTCGTCAGACTGATCGCCAGAGTGGTTGTATAAGCCTGCATTTCCACCAGCAATGTAGGAGAGTTCCCTTCTTTCCACATCCTCTACAGCATTTGGTGTCTTTTGTATTGTGGATTTTTGCCATCCTGACCAGAGTGAGATGATATCTCAGGGAGATTTTGATTTACATTCCCTGATAGCTAAGTATGTGGAGCATTTTTTAAGATATTTGTTAGATATTTCAATTTCATCCCTAGAAAAGTTTCTTTTGAGTTCTCAGTTCATTTTTTAATTGGATCACCATACTACCAAAGACAATATACAGATTCAATGCTATATCAATCAAAATCCCCAAGCAATTCTTTAAAGAATTTGACCAAACAATCTCAACATTCATATGGAAGCACAAAAGACCCCGGAGAACAAAAGCAATTCTGAGTAACAAAAAAATGCTGCTGGAGGTATCACCATACCAAACTTTAATCTATACTACAAATCCATAGTAATAAAAACACCATGGTAATGGCTCCAAAATAGACATGTAAATGAATGGATAAGAGTTGAAGACCCAAATATTACCCCACACTATTAAAGCCATTTGATCTTTGACAAAGGGGCCCAAAAAAATTCAGTGGAAAAAGAAGAGCGTCTTCAACAAATGGTGCTGGCAAAACTGGATCTCCACATGCAGAAGATTAAAAGTGGACCCGCACTTGTCACCATGCACAAAAATTAATTCCAAATCCATCAAAGACCTCAATATTAGGCCAGAGACTATAAAAACCCTAGTTTAAAGGGTAAGGAACTCCCTCAAACTGATTGGGCTAGGCCAACAGTTTCTAAACAGAAATCCAGTGGCACAGTCACTAGAACCAACACTCAACAAATGGGATTTTGTGAAATTAAGGAACTTCTGTTCAGATAAAGAGATTGTAAACTGAACAAAAAAGCAACCCGCAGAATGGGAGAAAATCTTCACTAATCACACTCTATTATCCGGAGTGCACAAAGAACTTAAAAAACTAAACACTAAGAAAAAAGATATATATATGTACACTTTGTGTATATTTTATAATTCCATATTATTTTTATTATTAAATAGTTTTTACCTCAATAAAAATTTATATCATTGAACTGATAATTTGCTGCTCTGTTACATTTCACTATTCAAATGCACATGATACAATATCATGCTGTTCATGAAAAATATGATTTTATTTCTAAAGGAAAATAAAAAAACTTGGTAAAACATCTGACAGTTCCTTTCCTTGTAACTCATACATTTATTAATTTTAAAGTATTGAGTCAGCTGACATTTAATTTTTGATATGTACCCAGCCATATGCTAAGTGATGAAGATATGCAACAGGAAGAAACAGACTGAGCTTTTATGCATTCTGCAGTTCATTAGCAATCTTAGAGAGGAAAATGCATCTCCAACACTGACTTGATAATGGTGATCTTCTTGAAGAAAGCTCCAAATGCACAAGTATGAAACACTCAAGTGAAGTTAAAAATACACAAGCAGGGCCAGGGGGACAATTCAGTGGGTAAAGTGCTTGCCACTTAAGCGTGATGACCTCAGCTTGAATCCCCGGGATCTGTGGTGAGGCAAGGCGCTGTAAAGTGTGTTTGCAATCCCACTGCTTCTCCAGTGATATGGAAGGTTGAGCCTGGAGATTCCTCTTTAGATCACTGGCCATTCATTAACCAGGCATGAAAAGTGGTACAGAAGTGAGGCCTGATTCCTAAAGCTTCCTCTGACCTCTAGTCAAGTTCTGTGTGTCCCAAACAAATACACACACAAACGCACACACACACACACACACACACACACACACACACACACTGCTTAAGCAAAGAAGCAAAAACCATCTTTTGCATATTATCTACAGAAAAGGTATATTTCTATCCATTTCCCTACAATCTGCCCCAAGATCCTACAAAATGTATATTTTTTATTTTAATTTTTTAAGTTCACTGAACTATTTATTACTCTTATCACACATCTGCAGGATAAGAAATCTAAGGTTATAGAGAAATTTTGATCCCTGTACTTTGATTCAAAGGTGGATCACCATAAGTGGATCACCCCAAGTGGATGCACCATACCTGTAGGGATTGGAATATCATATTGATGCATGGAGTACATGGAGCAAGCTCCTTGTTGCAGTTCACCTACATTGTTGCTGATAAATGACCATCAAACAGCTTAAGGAAACAAAGGTTTATTCTCTCTTATGATTCCTGGTTAAAGTTCTCAGTTCAGCATGACAGGAGAGCACGCACCAACACCAGGGCTGAGGTAACTGGCCACACCATCACCAAATAATGGCTGAGAGATGGGCAATCCTTACTTACCAGCTTTTAGTATTTTATTCACCTATTCAGGGCCTAGTCCCACCCACCATAGGCTGGGTCTTTCCCATCAGCTAGACAATCTCTTGCAGGTTTGCTCTGGGCTTAACCCAACCACTAATTCTCCACAAATGTGCCCATGTGCCCAGAGCCCAACCATCAAGTTGACACCAGTGCCTAACTATGACACTCCTATTTCATAGTCTATTTCCAAAACCCCATTTACTATTGCTCAGATAGAGGACATGTCAGATAATAAACTGATAAGAAAAAATACTATGCTTGATCTTAGCTAAAAAGCTAAGAAGCATTAAAGGAATTGTTAACTAGGAAAAATTCAATATGAAGAATGAGAAGGGTTTGTTGTAAGAAATGGATCTGGCTCTTCCCCTTCTGCCCACCCTCCTGGGACACTCGTGGTCCAGGGAGGAGACACTGCATCTCAGGGAAGATCCACCAGCCCCCAGGTCACCCAATTGTTCCAGCTCCTCCCATCAACCAGCCTGGGCAGCAGTTGTGGGACACCCTGAAGAAGCCTAACATGTACATTCATGGAATACCAGAGCAAGAATCTCAAAATACCAAACCTGAGGAAATTTTTCAAATTATCATAAATGAAAACTTCCCTCACCTAAAGAATGAAAGGCCCATCCAAATACAAGAGGCATTCCGCACCTCAAGCAGATATGACCAAATACAAACTCACCATGGCAAATAATAGTTAAAACACTCCACATTCAAGACAAAGAAAAACTGCTGAGAGCTTCAAGGGAAAGAAAAACAAGTCACTATTAAAATAACAAATGACTTCTCAATGGAAACAGTAAAAGCAAGAAGATCTTAGAGAGACATATTTCAAGTACTGAATGAGCAAAAATGTCAACCCAGACTAATATACCAAGCAAAACTATATGTCCTGATCGAGGGAGAAACAAAAGTTTTCCAGCACAAAGACAACTTGAAGGGATACATGTTTACCAAACCAGGCCTTCAAAAAAATGCTAGAAATGATACTCAAGCTTGAAGAAAAAAACAAGCATATCCAGAAGGACAGAAGGGAAGTATAATATCACCAAAACCTAAAAGTCAAATAATAATACACTTATGAAAGCCACTAAACATAAAAAGTGTCATTAATTAAAAATAATTTCTCCATTATAACATTAAATGTCAATGGAATTAACTTATCAATCAATAGAAACAGATTACAAACTTGGATTAGAAATCATAACCCAACAATCTACTGCCTTCAGGAAACTTATCTCACCAAAAAAGATAGGCACATCCTAAAAATAAAAGGCTGGTCAAAAATTCTGCAAGCTAATGGAACCAGGAAATAGTCAGGGGTAGCTATTATGCTATCAGGCAAAGTGGACTTCAAACCCACCACTTCCATTCAATATTGTATTTGAAGTCTTAGCTGAAGCTATAAGACAAGAAAGGGAGATAAAAAGAATTCAAATCAGCAGGGAAGAAGTCAAGTTATCTCTATTTGCAGATGATATGACCTTATACCTGAGTGATCCCAAAAACTCCAGCAGGAAACTCCTGGAACTAATAAAGAAGTTCAGCAGAATGGCAGGACACAAAATAAACATACAAAAATCAATGGCCTTCTTATATGCCTAGAATGAAAGAAGTGAAAAAGCCCTGAGAGAAACAATCCTATTTACTATAGCCCCTAAAAAAAAAGAGATCTTTACAATGAAATCTTTAAAACCCTAAAGAAAGAAATTACAAAAGAAACCAGAAGGTGGAAAGACCTCCCATGTTCTTGGATTAAAAGAATCAATATCATAAAAATGACCATCCTATCAAAGGCAATATAAAAATTCAATGCTATACCAATTAAAATCCCAAAGCAATTCTTTAAAAAATTGATCAAACAATTACAAAATTCATATGGAAGCACAAAAGACCCAGGAGAGCAAAAACACTTCTGAGTAATCAGAAACACTGATGGTGGTATCACCATCCCAAACCTTAGTCTATACTACAAATCCATAGTTATAAAAACAGCGTGGTACTACCTCCAAAATAGATACATCAATCAATGGATAAGGGCTGAAGACCCAGATATAAACCCACACAACTATAGCCATTTGATCTTTGACAAAGCGACCCAAAAAATCCAATGAAAAAGAAGAGCATCTTCAAAAATGGTGCTGGCAAAACTGGATGTCCATGTGCAGAATATTAAAACTGGACCCGTACTTGTCACCATGTTCATGAATTAATTCCAAGTGGATCAAAGACCTCAATATAAGGCCAGAGACTATAAAAATCTTAGTTGAAAGGGTAGGGAACTCCCTTGAACTGATTGGACTAGGCCAACAGTCCTAAACAGAAATCCAATAGCACAGTCACTAAAACTAACATTCAACAGATGGGATCTTATGAAATTAAAGAGCTTTTGTTCAGATAAAGAGATTGTAACCAGAGCACAAAGGCAACCCACAGAATGGGAGAAAATCTTCACTAACCACATATCTGATAGAGCTCTATTATCCAGAGTGCATGAAGAACTTAGAAAATTAAACACCAATTTAACAAATGGCCTGATTAAAAAATGGGCCTTGGAACTTAAAAGAAACTTTACCAGAGATGAAATTGAAATGTCTAACAAATATCTTAAAAAAATGCTCTGCATCCTTAGCCATCAGGGAAATGAAAATAAAAACCGCCTTGAGATAGCATCTCATCCTGGTCAGGATGGCAAAAATCCACAATACAAACAACACCAAATGCTGGAGAGGATGTGGCGAGAAGGGAACTCTCCTACATTGCTGGTGGGAATGCAAGCTCATACAACCACTCTGGCAAGCAGTCTGGCAATTCTTAAAAAAGTTAAAGATTGATTTTTTTCTAATTCCATCACAGGCTCTACGTTACTTAGAGGCAGGCATTAATAACCACAATAGTGTTCCTATACTAAAGGGGAACACAAAAAAAGAGCTCTAGGCAATGCTACTGAGTCCCTACACTCTGTCAGATAGGAGGACCCAGAGGGAAGTTTGACATACACACTAAAGGATGCTCCAGGAATGGGGGGGCACTAGGAAAAAAGGAGAGTCGGGGAAAAAGAAGGGGAAAAAGAGGGAGGTACCAAGGGGATACAGGGAGGGGTGGAGGAAAGGAGGGAAATGGGGTATTTATCAGATTTGTATAAAAATTATTAATGAAAAAAGAAAAAAAGTTAAAGATTGAAATGCCATATGACCCTGCTATTCCACTTTTGGGAATAATCTCCCATATAGCAAAAATTCACCTCGATAGCACAAGTACGGCCATGTTCATAGCAACACTGTTTACAGTAGAAAAGTCATGAAATCAACCCAAATGCCCAACGGTTGACGAGTGGGTAAGGAAAATGTGGTACATTTATACAATGGAATACTACTCAGCCATCAAAAATGATGAATTAATGAATTTTGCTGGGAAATGGATGGAATTAAAAAAATTATATTGAGTGCAGTATATCAGACACAGAAAATTAAGTGCCATATGTACTCCCTAATAGGTGGATCCTAGTACCAAACCCACTTAGTGACACACGCAAAGTTAAATCTCTATACCTACAGTAATTGCAAAGATTATAAACAAGAGGGAAGGGGAAGGAGGGCCCCACCAGAAAAAAGGAGAGAAAGGATCATGCTATAGCAGAGAAAATAGGCCATCATCAAGTACTTCAAATAAGTAATGAGACATCTGGTTAAGCTCACAGACTTTCCTTCTTGGTCACTTGCAACTGATGGGGTATGATCTCACCACTCAGGGAGGGCATAGAGTCTGGCAGATAGAAGGTAACCATCTGCAAATGGGAGACTGACCCCCCCTCACCTCAGTCTCCTACTCTTATTCCATCTACCTTTGAATCTACTCTTATAATAAGACTCATTTTATCAGCCTTTTATCTCTGGCTAGTTGGTGACATCCAATACCCATCACGATGGAGCCAAGGGCAGTGCAGGACCAGCAAAACTGAAAAAAAAAAAAAAAAAACAACAAACCATAATTCAGAACATGAGAGTCCCTACATTAATCACTGGGAACCAGGCCAGCCTAATCTCTCCCCATCCTAAAGCTCAGGGAAATTTGCAGAGGAGGGGGCAGTAAGATTGTAAGAGCTTAAAGATGGGGAGAACAATGATAATCGAGATACTCCACAGAATTTAGTGCTGAAGTAATCATAATAGGACTTTGCATGACCTGTGCAATGACCAACATATCATTGACCCCCCCAAAGTCTAGCATGGATCACAGGCATTTGGATCCTTAGAGGCAAGGGATTAACAGCCACAATAGTGTTCCTATATTAAAGGGGAACACAAGAAAGAGCTCTACGCAATGCTACTAAGTCCTTACACCTCATTAGAGTGGAGAATCCAGAAGGAAGTTTGACAGACACAGATAAAGGATGCTCCAGGAATGGCGGGAGTGGGGGATTGGGAGAAAGGGGGGGGGAAGGAAGGGGAAATGGGGGGAAGGAAGCAAGAGGCTCCAGGGAGGGGTGGAGGGAGGGAGGGGAATGGGGTACCTATCAAGTTTGTATGAGTGGAAAAAATAAATAAAAAATAATTTAAAAATAAAAAAAAGAAGAAATGGATCTCGTCATCTCAGGCAGAGGTGATAAAGAAATTGTGAACCATTAAAATAGGAAGATTAGAAGTCAGGGTAGAGAAAAAAATTTTTCTGAGTCTCTAAAGATGTTCTGACTAATGAGTCATATATCTGAGGTTCTTTAGTACTAAAGGATGTGAAGTATTGAGGTGTAGCAAAATCCACATGGTCCTCCGATATCAGTTCCACAATGAACATTTTCATTCATTTTAAGTATAAAAAGAAGCAAGATTAATAGCTTTCCAATTCATTCTGTATTGGTGCTTTCAGTGATATTGTTAAGCATGCATTTTAAAGAACATTCCCCCACAACTATATGGTCTATAAAAGAATTGAGGAAAATTATATAAGCATTATCATATGCCAAACTGAGAAATTGAAAGAAATCCTTATGATTAAATTTATCTCTGTTATGGGACTGGAGAGTTGGCTCAGGGGTTAAGCCCCTGCCTTGCAGGCGGAAGGTCCTGAGTTTGGATCCTAGACCCCACGTATAGACGCCGGGCGGAAGAGGGAGCGGCCTGCTCTTCTAGTCCTGGTAGGGCGGAGCCTGTGATTCCCCGGGCAGAGTAAACAAGGAGGAGGTGGAAGCGTCCATGGTGGTTTCCGAGTTTGCCCGAGGTTCTATACACACACGCACATACACACACTCACATACATACACATGTGCACACACTCACAAATGAATAAAAATTTTAAAAAATTATCTCTGTTATATGGCCACTATTGGTGAAGGATGATCTTTTCTGACAAGAGCAGACAGTGAAGGCAATTAACTCATCATGTCTCCTGTTATGTTGACAACCATGAATGTACCTCAAGATCCTGAAAACCACTGACAATGTGTCTGGCTTCTGCTATCCCCTCAGGCATATCCTTTCTTCTAAATAGTGAATACTCATAAGAGGTTTAGTAACAGTTTTTTTACTGAATAGTTCTGATGATAAAATAGACTACCTGAAAAATGTGAGGGCTAGCATGCATAAAGAAGGAAAATCCAGTTTTTGATAAACAGAAAGAAACCCCTCAGCTTTCAATCTTTGACATAGTTCAACAATTCCTCTGCTCTCAGACATTGTCTTTGTGCCAAAGCTAGTAGAAAGTACATCAGGGTTTTGGTTGTCTCCTTAATATTCATGCCACCATTACACTGGGTGTCTCCTGTTGCCATGGTGATTTATACTGCAACTTACAGTTCTCATGCCTTTGATGGGGGTGGTGATTATTTCTCTCCCCCAGCATCTTCCACAGTATTCCTTGGTACTGTGTAAGCTATCCATCAAAAAGAAAATCCTCAGTTCAATTTCAGTTATGCCACCACAGGAGTAGATAAGCCAAACTGAACCCTGGAGTACATAGAAGCAAAGAAGAAGAAGGGTAGGAAGGAGAGGGAGGGAATTATGAAGGGAGGGGAAAGAGGGGGAAGCTGGGATGAATACTCAATATGTTTATAAGTAAAAAAATAAAAATGGGAATAAACAAAGTTAATAATGAAAAAGAAATTACATCCCAATTTTATCTTCTTTTTTAATTTTTAAAATATTATTATTATTTATTCAACTGTGCGCATGTGCGTGTGTATGTGCGTGCGCGTGTGTGTGTCTGTGTGTGTATAGAACCACGGACGAATTCGCGAACCACCATGGACGCCTCCACCTCCTTCTGCCCCAGGATTCACAGGCTCCGCTCTACCAGGGCCAGAAGCGCAGGCCACCCCCGCTTCCGTCTGGCGTTTATACGTGAAATCTGGGATCCGAACTCAGGACCTTCTGCCTGCAAGGCGGAGGCTTAACCCCTGAGCCACCTCTCCAGGCCCCAATTTTATCTTATTATCCTCAGACTTTCCCCTCTTCTGACTTTCCAAGTTGCCAATTTCTCCTAGCCATAAATGTATTAACTTTCTTTTTAGATACTGAGAATTTCTAAGTCCCTGTTTCTTATCTTCTCTTATCACTGAATTGAGGATAAAGGAAAAACTGACTCCTAAAATTACACAGGGGAAAGAAACCACAGTGATAAACTTCAGCTGTTGGCTGTCCTTTGTCTGATTTGTTGTTGCTTTAATTATTTTGAAGTAAGGGAAAAAAACACTATGTTACACTGAAAGATTAATTGCTAGCAATTTTTCATATGGGTTATACCTAATAGTTCTTTATAACTCTTGCTAAAGTAATGCTGGCCTTATTACTCAAAAGAGAAATTGACTTGTTTATAATCTCTGCTACATTACAAAACCATATTTCATATTTTGTCAATTAAATCCAAGAAAGTAACTTTCTTCCCAAACTGCCTTACCAAATTGTAATTTTTAAACAGAGTTTAAGTAAAAGATAGACATAGCCCACATGTATTAGTAATCTACAATTCCAAGTAAACATTATATACTTCCAAGTAAAAGTTATGCTTCTGTTTCAGTCCATGTTTAATATCTTCTTTAATGGCTTAGAAAAGTAGATTAAGTATGATGAAATGACTGGTATTTTATAAAATCTATTCAGGGAATATAGGTGACATTCAAAAAGGGTGACCTATCTCCACATAAATGCCATTTGTACTGTGTAAACTGCGAGGAAAGCTTTCATGACTGGCATCCCATTCATTTATTTTAATGAATGCAAAGAAACTTGCCCTGTAGCTTTTCCTCTCTCTTTTCATATCAACATATTAATGGGTTTTCCTGAGCTTAAAAGGCCAGAGGACAAAACTTAAAATATGTGGTTATTAGACCAAATCCAAATGTGAGTGAGAATTGTATATATGGGATTAATGTCAGTGCCAAGATTTTTTTGTACCATGTCTTCCCTTCTCATCCTGAATGGGCTGAAATTCTTCACCACCAAATTTCACTAAACATTACTTTTATAGAACTTCTTCCCAATTCCTTTTTTCTAAACTATAAAATTTTGAATCTGTGTTTACATTGTTTTATCTTTGTAATTGTCTGAATATTTCCGAAAAAAGTTTCAATAAAGTATCTCATGGAAGAATCAAATACTATTTGGCTTAACAACATTCCTTCATTTGATGTTTATCTAAACCTTAATATGTAGGGATTTAATGAATTTTGTAATGAATCTTTAGTTTTTTTCCCATGAATCAATGAGTAATTATTGTGTATGTGAGAGTAAAATAAATTTCTCAGTGATGATTGTAGATTAATTAGAAAACTCTCTAAAATGAATATTCACATTAAAAAAGTTCTTTTCAACATGAATGATATATAATAGCATCCATAACTCATTTTCTTATGTTTTCTCTAATCCTGGTATATTTTATTCTCCTCCTTTCACCTTTATATACTTGAGTTACAATTTCTTGAATGAAGAAAGTATTTTAACGTATTCATCAAATATTAAAGAACATATTTGCTCTTTAAGTGTACATTATTTTGACACCCTAATCGGAATATCTGATTGGACTTGGACTGGTACAAAGTGAGATAAACACATGAGTTCAAGAACAATTCACTTAAAAAAATGACTCATGCAAAAGCTTCCTTATTCAAAGTTTGAATCTTCTGTGGCAAAAATAAAAACATTGATATTGTACTTTAAAGCTGAAGTGCTTCTTTGATATTGTCCATGAAGGTGTTGCTTTAGATCTTCCATAAAGAGATCACATTGTTTGGGGTGAACATACAAAAATTTAAGGAAATATTTTTAGTTGCTGCCTTATTGCTTAATAATATTTGACTCTAACAATATTTTAAATTGGAAAACTTGATATAACCTGAATTTCTAGATTTTTCTTAAAAACGGAGAAGATGATAGCACTGAGCTCATGTTTTTGAAAATATGGAATAATTTTGAAGAGCATAGTCTTTTGTAAATGAAAATGCCTTTTTAAAAATTTAAGCATTTCAAATTGTTATCGTGAACAAGACCACAACCATTAGACAATGATCTGTTTATCCCAGAGCTTCTCAATGCGTGTCTTATCTTCCAGGAACCTGATGCTCCTGGGTGCCTCCCAAGTATACGGTGTGAGAGAGTCATATAGCAGTGACTTCCGCAGGATATGGAGAGTTGGATGATTATGTGAATTTTCTCAGGTTCATTGATAGATCTCTTCTATAAACCACCAGACTTTAATGTGAAAGTAAAAAAAAAAATAAATCTTTATTATGGAGACCATCAAGCAAGTATCAAAGTACACAGAATAGCATGAGGATTTTGTGTTTTTATTGCCTTAGAGCACTGAATTTTTGATATTTTCACATTTTAATCCCTAATCCCATCCCCCTCTTTGCCCTGTTATGGTCGTTCTTCTTCCCTTCCAGAAGAATCCCTCTCATTTCCATGTTATTTTTAATATGCTTCATCTGGGATACTTTTTGTTTATATGTGTCTGAGTGCTAGCTGAAGCATGATTCACATGTCAATTGGTATTCCACTGAGGAAGTAACCTCCCACTAGCATTAACCCTGAACAGTGTCTCAGAAAGGTGTGGGGGCCTCTAGAAATCTTCCTCCTTCCAGAATGAAATGTTGAAATACCAAATCCTATGCAGTGCACAGAGCTGCAGTGAGTTCATGCACGTAAAAGCACTGTCATGTCCTCACCCCTAGTCCTCTTCAGTCTCTTAACATTCTTATTGTACTCTCTCCCACAATGTGCCTTGGGAATATTTCCTATGCCTTGGTGTGGAGAAGATGGTTTATATGCCCTGAATAATGCCTAGCAGGCCACAATCACATATTTTCTGTACTTTGGCCAGTTGTGTGTGTTTTTATTTCTAATAAACACTTGAAAATTACCTTTTTATTCTTTGAATTCCACATGGATGTTGTGGCATGTATTCTCTCTCTCTCATAAATAAAGAAGTAAAATATAAGTAAAAAATTTACTGTTCATTTGGAGAATGTATTGCTTAAAAAAACAGATTGTGGAAAAAAATCATAGTTATTCTACTTTTGATATATTCCCAATAGGTGTTTGGGAATCATGAGGAAACTTACACATCCTCTTGATTTCCAGATAAACAAGAGCAGAACTCATAATAGAAAGGAAGCTTCTTCTATATCTTACTAACAAAATACTGACATTTAGGACCCTCACTTAGCTGGTAGCTAGATCATATGATTACTTATTTCCTTTGTGAGTTGTTTTTTTTTTTTTTTTTGCTACTGAAATTTATACAGTTAAATTCAACAAAAGTCCTTGGAATTTGATGTATACTTGTAATAAATGCCCTTCTGAACCCTACTATTTATAATATTTTCCATAAAGAGTTAGTGAAGCTTGAAAATGTGCTAGTCTGACTCATTTCCAGCCTATGTTATGAAACACTAGCTTCATGTACACAAGCATTCTAATTTTTTGAAACTCCTAGTTACATATGTACAAATGCATTTTCCTATAAATATAGGAACAGTATATATCTCCTGAGACTCTATTAAAATAGATCTGAATAAAAGCATGAGAAGGTAATTATTTCCTGTTCTGAATAAATTTTTGAGATTACACATCTTGTTCTGTAAATCATTTCATGTTTGAGGCTGCTTTGCCCCTGGAGAGTGGACTCTAACTCAAAACACATTGATATTTTTGTAGAAGAAGGGATTTCATATGATTAGCATGTGCTTATTTGTAGATATGGATATTATAATGATTTTCCAGGCCCTATGCAGTACTTTCAAAGTAAGGCTACAATAATCATCCTTTATTCATTCATTTTCAGATTCAACTCAAGTATCGAACTTCATTAACCTTGTTGGAAACATAGAAATGCAATGAAACTGCTTTGAATGTTCTCTTTAACCTATAATTCAGATGAAACCAAAATGCAAGGCAAGATGTAATTGAAACCAGACAGCACATATATTGTTGAAATTAAGGGCAAAGTGCAAGTTCATGCTGTAGAGGCTTCCTCGAACTCTTGATAGGATACTTTCCTTGGGGACAAGAATATGTAAAATTATAAAAACTTTTCATGTCATTAAATTCATGTAAACAACAAAGCATACACTTTTTGATAGCATATACCTAGAGACCCACGTAGTTCCTTCCACTGGGAGGCTGGACAAAAGAATTTATTGACTTACGACTTCGTCCAAAAACTGAGAATAGAATAGAACAGGTTCTTTTATTTGACTTGCTGACCTTCCAGTTACCATTGTTATCATGAAATTCTCACCATGTACATGCCAGTCCCTGATGTGTCTGGCTTTTAGTATTATTAGCTGAATAATACTAAAAATTCACAGACATAAGCTGTATGCACAAAAATGCCAAGGCCTTCAAGCAGGAAAAAATTCTATGAAGATTTTGTAATACAACAATAAGCAATAGAATTCAGAAACTTCAATGAAATCAGGAGTGCATGCTAAGCATCTTAGGAGCCATTTTGCCTGAAAAAAAGAACAGTTAGACAGCTGGAAATAAAATGTAATTTCTGTATGTGGGGATGGGGAGATAGCCCCAAAAGAGGATAACAGCAGAATTAGAGAATTGAGTGGCAAGGATTTGCCTTTAGTAGATACCATAGAAAGAGCAGGGAATTTGATAGAATAGATAGTAAGACAGGCAGATGATAGGTACATTCTTGTTTGCTTTCCTAGGGCTGGGATAAACTATTTATGATGTTCTTGGACAACAAAGCATTGTATCCTGCAGCCTGTGGGCTCCAGGGACATCATTATTAGTAGCAGGAGCCTGCCTAATTCCAAAGTAATGCCACAGATTTTGAACAGATGTTAATCTCACTTTCCCAGATTTACAGGTTATGGGCTTGGAACGAGATAAGCTAAGGCATCTTGGATCTCTTTCCCAAAAATTCATGTGCCAATCTCCCTACTAATCTCCCTGATGTATATATTCTTGTCTCTTTATCAAGTACCTATTATTGTCTATTTATTTATCATATATTATGTATCTATCATCTACTGAAAATCTATCATCTGTTTACCTTCTTACATGTGTAACTTCTATTGGATTCTGTACTTGAATACTAACCCACACCAGTAAAAAGAAAGTAGTCCTAGAGATGGAGAGATGTTTCAGTAGGCAACAATGTATGCTGCACAAGCATGAGGATCAGAGTAAGCGAGGACCAGAAGAAATCTGTGCCATGTAACAAACTGGTCACAGGTCTGCACATGACTGTAAAACAAATCACTGAGGACATTTGACAGAAGGCTTCCAATGGCTTCCAACCTAGCTAAAAGCAAAAGGAGAGGTTCAGGGAAAGAACCTGCCACAGAGTAATAAGTTGTAGATTGTATACACACACACACACACACTCACACACACACACTCACACACACACACAGACACACATGCACAGCTCAAAACCCTTTATAGAGTCTTTCCTAACTCATTGTTTTAACATTGCTGCAAATAAATAGCAGCTGTTATAAACAGAAGCAACAGAGAGGCCCACTGAGAAGAGAAACCTGTTTTCTCTTAGAATCAATCTTAGTTTGATTAGAGAAAGAACTTGCTTGTACACAAAAAACTGGGTACCATAGCTAATGATGTCTGGTAAGTGAAAAATCTGAGATTGGACACTCATGCAGAAAAATGTCACCAAAAGATTGCTTTTGTTTCAGAGAAACATTCCACTTCTCTGGTACTAATCTCTGTTTAAAGTTACATAATCTAGTTTTATACTAAATAACTGACTCAAGCAACATAGGACAAGAAATAATCTTTTTTCTCCAGATTACAATTCTAGATAATTCATGACAGGAGGTCTACCAGCAGAAATCAAGAAAACTGGTCACACTATACCCAAAATCAAGAGCAGAAGGAAAGGATTACTGTTGCATATTTGCTTTCTAGCTTGTCTGCTTTTGCTAAATGCCAGCTACCTCTCTCTTTACTTTTACTCACTTGCCGAGAGAATGGTCCCATCTATAGTGATCAGCCATTCCCACACCAATACAGCAATTAAGATAATCTGCTACAGGCTTGACCATAAGCCGGTTTTAACTAAATATTACATATATGCATTCTCAGAGGCCCATCTCACTAATGTAAAGTTGACAGTTGAGCATAACAATCATACAGATCAATATACTAAATTCTTAGTGGAATCACATATTGGATAATATTATTCATGGTATCTGCTTTAGTTAGATCAGATATATGTGCTAGTCATAAAACACCAAATTACTACTTAAACTGATATTTATTTTCATTGAATATATCATATTATCATTATAACATTCCAGAAAATCAAATATCCATAGATGTCATAAATTTATGATGAGATTTTTATGCAGAAATATTTTTCCAAGTAATATGTAAAGCACAATATTTTGTGTACAACTGAAATGTAATTACCCCTCTGCTAAGTGACATCTAGAGTTTCAGAAGCTGAAAGAGCAGTTGATACTTGATCATAGAAGTCAGCTTGACTGCTGCAATGTGAAATTAGAGAGGAATTTAGGGTGTGCAGAATAGAATTATCCTCATCACAATTATGCCAGGAGCAAACAAACATTCTCATGAGAAGACTGGTCATATTTTTTAATGATCACAATTGAGCTTTTTATAGTCTTCTCTGTAATCCATCTTTCCTAGAACAATATACTCTGTTCCGAGTCTGTAAAGAGCATACATCAATTTTGTATAATTATTCTAGGTGTTCCTTGACAACAGCTTGTCTCCAAACAGCCAACCTGGTTTTTCCTTTAATGAGTGTGCATAAAGCAAGCAGTAATCTTTCTGTGTGTCCATACCCTTGTGCTGTAGTTATAAAATATACATCATTATAGAGGGAAAAGGAAACTTTTGTCTTGTTAATTTGAAAAAAAAATTTATTCTCTGAATTTACCTAGATTCTGAGCAACTTTCTTTTTTTAATTTTAATACATTTTTTATTATTATTTCAGCTCATACAAACTTAATAGGTACACCAGTTCCCTCCCTCCCTCCTCCTTCCCCCAAACCCCCTGCTTTCCCTCCCCTCACGCCTCCCGCCCCATCCACCCGTGCCTCCCGCCCCAATTCCCAGAGTCCTTTCTTGTGCATGCCTGACTCTCCTCTGGGCCTCCTCTCCGATGACGTACAAGGACCCAGTGGCATTTCCCTGAACCCTTTCCTGTGTTCCCCTTAAGCATAGGAACACTACTGTGGCTGTCAATCCCTTGCCTGAAGGATCTTGGTGCCTTTAGCAGATGCTAGACTTTGTGAGGTCAATAGTGTGTTGGACATTGCGCCGGGCATGCAATATCCAATTATGATTGCTTCGGCCCTAACTTGTGTGGAGTATCTTGCAAATCATTGCTCCTCCCATCCTTTTGCTCTTACACTCTTACTGCCCCCTCTTCCTCAAATGTCCCTGAGCTTCAGGATGGGGAGAGATTAGTCTGCCCTAGTTCTAGGTGGTTAATATAGAGTCTCTGAAGTTCTGGATAGTGGTTCGTTGATTTTCTTTTGTTTTGTTGCTCCTGTAATGCCCTTCACTCCATCGTGATGGGCACTGTATGTCACCCCCTGGCCAGACACAGAAAGCTATTAAACTGGAGTCTTATTATAAGAGTACATAAAAGGGTAGATGTAATACTTATACCCAAAAGTGGAATCGCAGGGTCATATGGCATTAGGCAATGGGAGGGGTCAATCACCCATTTGCAAAATGGTTACTTTTTAATCTGCCGGACTATATGCCCTCCCCTTCTGGTGAGTTCATACCCCCTTAGTTGTAAATGATCAGGAACATCTGTGACCTTAACCAGGTGTCACATTACTTTCTTGCAGTCCTTGATGGAAGCCTATTTTCTCTACTGTAACATGGTCACTTTTCTCCTTGTTTCTGGTGTGGCCCTCCAACCCCATCCCTCCTGTTCATAATCCTTCCAATTACTGTAGATAATACATAGATTTACCTATGAGTGTCTCAAGATGGGCTGGGTGGGTTTGTAATTAGGAGCCACCTATTAGGGAGTACATACAGCGCTTAATTTTCTGGGTCTGGGATTCTTCACTTAATATAATTGTTTCTAATGACATCCATTTCCCAGCAAATTCCAGTAATTCATCATTTTTGATGGCTGAGTAGTACTCCATTGTATAGATGTACCACCGTTTCCTTATCCACTCCTCAACTGCTGGACATTTGGGTTGATTCCATGTTTTTGCTATTGTAAACAGTGCTGCTATGAACATGGTCGTGCTTGTGCTATCAAGGTGAACCTCTGCTGTATGGGGGTTATACCCAAAAGTGGAATTGCAGGGTCATATGGCATTTCAATCTTTAATTTTTTTAAGAATCTCCAGACGGCTCACCAGAGTGGCTGTATGAGCCTGCACTCCCACCAGCAATGTAGGAGAGTTCCCCTCTCTCCACATCCTCTCCAGCATTTGCTGTTGTTTGTGTTGTGGATTTTTGCCATCCTGACAGAGGTGAGATGATAACTCAGGGAAGTTTTGATTTGCATTTCTCTCATGGCTAAAGAAGTGGAGCATTTTTTAAGATATTTGTTAAACATTTTAATTTCATCCCTGGTAAAATTTCTTTTAAGTTCCAGGGCCCATTTTTTAATTGGGCCATTGGTTTCCTTGATGTATAGTTTTCTAAGTTCTTTGTGCACTCTGGACAGTAGAGCTCTACCAGATATGTGGTTAGTGAAGATTTTCTCCCATTCTGTGGGTTGCAATCTCTTTATCTGAACAGAAGCTCTTTAATTTCACAAGATCCCAACAGTTGAGAGTTGGTAGCAGTGACTGTGCCATTGGATGTCTGTTTAGGAAATGTTGGCCTAGCCCAATCAGCTCGAGGGAGTTCCCTATCCTTTCAACTACAGTTTTTATAGTCTCTGGCCTGATAACAAGGTCCTTGATCCATTTGGAATTAACTCTTGTACATGGTGACAAGTACGGGTCCAGCTTTAATCTTCTGCATGTGGAGATCCAGTTTTGCCAGCACCATTTGTTGAAGATGCTGTTCTTTTTCCATTGGATTCTTTGGGTCCCTTTGTCAAAGACCAAATGGCTATACTTTTGTGGGCTTATATCTGGGTCTTCAATCCTTATCCACTGATCTTTGTGTCTATTTTGGAGCCAGTACCAGGCTGTTTTTATAATTATGGATTTGTAATATAAACTAAGGTTCGGTATGGTAATACCTCCAGCAGTGTTTTTGTTACTCAGGATTGTCTTTGCTATCCTGGGTCTTTTGTGCCTCCATATGAACTTTGAGATTGTTTGGTCAACTTCTTTAAAGAATTGCTTTGGGATTTCAATTGGTGTAGCATTGAATTTGTATATTGCCTTTTGTAGGATGGTCATTTTTACGATGTTGATTCTGCTAATCCAGGAACATGGGAGGTCTTTCCACCTTCTGCTGTCTTCTGCAATTTTTTTCTTTAGGGTTTTAAAGTTTTCATTGTAAAGGTCTTTTACCTCCTTGGTTAGGTTTATACCAAGGCATTTCATTTTTTTAGGGGCTATCGTGAATGGGATGGTTTCTCTCAAAGCTTTTTCACTTCTTTCATTCTGGGCATATAGGAAGGCCTCTGATTTTCGCACATTTATTTTTTATCCTGCCATCCTGCTGAACTTCTCAATTAGTTCCAGGAGCTTCCTGGTGCAGTTTTTGGGATCACTCAGGTATAAAATCATGTCATCTGCAAATAGGGATAGCTTGACTTCTTCCTTGCTGATTTGAATCCCTCTTATGTCCCTTTCTTGTCTTATGGCTTCAGCTAAGACTTCAAGTACAATATTGAATAGAAGTGGTGAGAGTGGGCAGCCTTGTCTAGTTCCTGATCGAAGTGGGAATGCTTCCAATTGTTCCCCATTGAGCATAATCCTTGCTGAGGGCTTGTTGTATACAGCTTTTATTATATTGATAAAGGTTCCTTCCATTCCTACTGTCTGTAGCGTTTTGATCATAAAAGGCTGTTGGATCTTGTCAAAAGCTTTTTGTGCATCTATCAAGAGTATCATGTGGTCTTGGACTTTGGACTGGTTTACATGATGAATTACATTTATTGATTTGCGTATGTTGAACCAAACTTGTGTGCCGGGGATGAAGCCTTACTAAAACTTTATTGAGAAAATTTGCGTCTGTGTTCATCAGAGAGATCGGCCTCTTTTTTAAGTGAGTCTTTATTAGGTTTTGGGATTAAAACGATATTAGCTTCATAGAAGGAATTTGGTAGTGTTCCTTCCTTTGCTATTTGATGGAACAATTTAAGGAGTATTGGTATTATTAACTCCTTATATGTCTGGTAGAACTCTATGCTGAATCCATCTGGTCCAGGACATTTTTTGGTGGGAAGATTCAAGATTGCTTCCTCAATTTCCTTATATGTTATAGGACTATTTAAATAATTCAAAATTTCCTGATTCAATTTAGGTAAGTTGTGTTTACTTAGAAATTCATCCATCTCTTTTGTGTTGTCAAACTTCACAGAGCATAAGTTTTTGAAATATGATATTATAGTTCTCTGGATTTCTTGTGTATCAGTAGTGATAACTCCATGTTCATTTCTGATTTTGTTAATTTGGGTTTTCCCTCTCCTGCTTTTGGTAAATTTAGCTAGGGGTGTATCAATCTTATTGATTTTTTCAAAGAACCAGCTTTTTGACTGGTTGATTTTTTCTATTGTTTTCTTAATCTCGATTTCAGATATTTCTCCCCTTATTTTGCTAATCTCCTCTTTTCTACTACTTTTGGGATCAGATTGCTCTAGTTTCTCTAAAGCTTTCAGCTGCATTGTTAAGTTGTTTATTTCTGATGTTTCCATTTTTTTGATGTAGGCATTAAGAGCTATGAACTTACCTTTTAGAACAGCTTTCATTGTGTCCCAGAGATTTTGGTAAGTTGTATTTTCATTATCATTCACTTTCAGGAAATCTTGAATTTCCTTTTTAATTTCTTCCTGCATCCAGTTCTCATTCAGCATCATATTGTTAAGTTTCCAGGAGTTAGTGTATTTTCTCTTGTTTGATGTGTTGTGGGGTGTCCAGCTTTAGGCCGTGGTGGTCTGATAGGGCACAGGTTAGAATTTCAACTTTCTTGTATATGTGTAGATTCGTTTTCTGGCCCAATATGTGATCTATTTTGGAGAAAGTTCCATGTGCTGCTGAGAAAAATGTGTATTCTTTGGTGCATGGGAGATCTGTAAGGTCCATTACTTTCAGGGTTTGATTATGTTCCAAAGTGTCTCTGTTAAGCTTTTGACCTGTTGATCTATCCCATGTTGAGAGGGCGGTGTTGAGATCCCCAAGAATTATCGTTTGGGGGTTGATTTCTCGCTTTAGATGCTGTAGGGTTTTCTTAATGAATGTGGAGGGGCCCGTATTGGGTGCATATATGTTCAGTATTGTGAAGTCTTCCTGGGGAATTGTACCTGTGACTAAAAGGTAGTAAACATCCGTGTCTCTTATAATTCTTTGCTTTGAAGTCCACTTTTTCTGATAGCATAATGGCTACCCCTGCCTGTTTTCTACTTCCATTTGCTTGTAGAATTGTTGACCAGCCTTTTATTTTTAGAGCGTGCCTATCTTTTGTGGTGGGATGGGTTTCCTGCAGGCAGCAGTTTGATGGATTATGATTTTTAATCCAAGTTTGTAATCTGTGTTTCTTGATCGGTGAATTAATTCCATTAACATTAATGTTATAATGGAGACCTATTTTTAATTCCAGACATTTATTATGTTTAGTAGTTTTTATAAGTATATTGCTTTGCTTTTAATGGTGTTATACTTGCCTTCTGTTCTCCTGGATATGTCTTTTTTTTTCTTCACGCTTGAGTATCATTTCTAGCATTTTTTGAAGGCCTGGTTTGGTGGACATGTATCCCTTGAAGTTGTCTTTGTGCTGGAAGATTTTTCTTTCTCCCTCAATCATGACGGATAGTTTTGCAGGGTAAATCAGCCTGGGTTGACATTTTTGCTCATTCAATACTTGAAGTATGTCTCTCCAAGCTCTTCTTGCTTTTACTGTTTCGACTGAGAAGTCATTTGTTATTTTAGTAGGTTTACCTTTAAAAGTGACTTGTTTTTTCTCCCTTGAAGCTCTCAGCACCAGTTCTTTATCTTGAATGTGGAGTGTTTTGACTATTAATTGTTGTGTGCTTCTGTTTTGGTCGTATCTGTTTAGGGTGCGGATTGCCTCTTGTATATGGATGGGCCTGTCTTTTTTTTTTTAAGTTTTTTTTTATTTATTTATTCAATTGTGTGCATGTGCGTGTGTGCGCGTGTGTATATGTATGTAGACCCACGGATGAATTCGGGAACCACCATGGACGCCTCCACCTCCTCCTTGTTTACTCTGCCCGGGGATTCACAGGCTCCACCCTACCAGGACTGGAAATGCAGGCCGCCCCGCTCCGCCTGGCATCTAAATGTGGGGTGTAGGATCCGAACTCAGGACCTTCCACCTGCAAGGCAGAAGCTTAACCCCTGAGCCATCTCTCCAGCCCCGGGCCTGTCTTTTTTTAGATGAGGAAAGTTTTCCTTGATGATGGTTTGAAAAATTTCCTCAGGGGTGGTATTTTGAGATTCTTGCTCTGGTATTCCATGAATATGCATGTTAGGCTTCTTCAGGGTGTCCCATATCTCCTGAATATTTCTCTCAAGTACCTTTTTGGCTTTAACAACCTCTTCTTTTGAGCTGGTTAATACTCCCACTTTATCTTCAAAATCTGAAATTCTCTTTTCTCCTTTGTTAGTTCTGCTGATAAGACTCTCTGTGGAGTTCTGGGTTGAAGATAACTTGTCTTTTAGCTCAGTTTTAACTCTGCTTGAGTCTGTTTTAACTGCTCTATGCCAGTTTTTGTTTCTTGCATTGTTTTTCTCAACTCCTCCAAGTGTCTGTTGTGTTTCTCTTCAAAGAGATTGATTCGATTATATAATTCCTCCCGGATTTCCTCTTTCATAGTATTGAACATGGTAATGATCAGATTTTTTTAAAATTTTATTATTATTATTTATTCAATTGTGCGTGTGTGTAGAACCTCGGACAAATCGGGAACCACCATAAACGCCTCCACCTCCTTCTGCCCCGGGATTCACAGGCTTCGCCCTACCAGGACCGGAAGCGCAGGCAGTCCCCGCTTCCGCCTGGCGTCTATACGTGGGATCTGGGATCCGAACTCAGGAACTTATGCCTGCAAGGCAGAGGCCTAACCCCTGAGCTACCTCTTCAGCCTGGTAATGATCATATTTTGAAGTCGTTATCCTGGGGTCAGACTTTCTTGGCCTTTTTTCCGTGGGGTTTGTTTTCTGGTTGGAGTCCAGGTCGCGGGTGAGGCCCGGCTGGGCTGCATGTGCGCGTCCTGACTGGTGGAGCCGGGTGGGGTAAAGGGCGATTCTGAGCAACTTTCTAAGAAGGAAAGTTGAACTATGTGACTAAAGTGAGCAGCACTAGTCAGGCAATGGATGGACAATGCAGAGGAGTGATGTTTTAGGGATGTATGAACTTTGCTAAAAATGATTTTTTTTAGAAAATATTGTTTATTATTAAGCATTCATTTTTTCTCAAGGAAAGGTTGAGTATTTATTTGTTTTGATTCATCATCTTCAGATACTACAGATGGCTTCATGAAAGCTAAGGATGTTTGTTTTGTCACAACAAACAAAATGATTTTTGTCAATAGGTTATAAAATTTTGTATAATAAAATTTCCATGTTAAAATGCATGATATCTGATTTCTAGGTTTTTAATGAATGTACTATTTCAAATAGATCATAGGGAAATTTTGAGATTTCTTCTGGACATCATGCTTATTTATATATTTGTAAGCATATTGGCAAGTAAATATTCACTGAGTATATTCAGATGTCCATGTTATATTGTATTTCTCCACTAGAATAATTAGAGATAAGTCTGTATTTTTCTACCATGTGTAATATACATTAAATTTTTCTTAATTGTGTACTATCTTTTGGACAGTATATATAACATAAAATTTTTCTCAATTGTATATCTTGGACATGTATTATTGTTATTTACTCCATCTTATTTGACACCAGCCAAGTTTGACCATCATTACATCTAAAAACTCCACTTTCAATAAAGAATTATTTTCATTTCAGAAATATTCGATTAGCTTAAGCCTGAGGCATCTGGTAAATCCACAGAAATTTAAAGTATTTATCTCAAATTAAGACAACATATCTTTTGTAATGTCTTTTTCTGCTTTCTAATATCTCATTCATTTCTGAATGATATTTACTGTGCATATGGTTCTCTTCCAAAGAAAGAGATTTTTCAGCAGTAGTCTTATGATCAAGATGAGACATTGAAAAGGCTGCTAGTCCGTTCCATAATGTTGCAAATCAGAGCTAAAGAACTCGAATAAAAAGTAAGCTTGTCTTTTTATGCTGGTTTCTATGAAAATTTCAAAGCCTTTCATAGAACGTGCTTAAGCTGTCTGACATCCTGTCTTTTTGTGCCATGTATGAATTCAGCCCACAATTAAAGAACATTTCCCCATTTCAGGAGCTATGGCAAGCAGCTGTCTCTTTCTTCTTGTCACCTGAAACTTCCTGCCTTTCATTATGGTCACCTACCTTTCAAGCTCAAAATTTCATTCTACATTTTGGAAAAGAATGGAGATTAAATGTTCATATCTCATGCTCAACACCTGTGAAATATCTCTTCTACATATGCTGATTCTCCAGGCTTGATGCACTTTTTATTCATTTTCTCTCTTGCTTATAGTAGAGTTGTCAGACAACAGTCAATAGTATGATTTTTTATTTAATTACTGTTTAGAAATGATACTCATATACCATTTGCTATACTAAGTGTAAGAGATGATAAACGACAAGGAGACATTCATGGAGTTCACACCCAGGTTAAAAAT
>JALPQD010000751.1:445000-625909 GCA_023101885.1 Typhlomys cinereus | reverse complement strand
TATATGAAAATTAGAAAGTTACTTGGCTTGTATTTTCTCTGTGAAACATTCAAAAATGAATAATGTGCCCATGAATGAGTGGACAGAGCTCTCAGATGCATGCTTTTATGATATAACATTTTTAGCTCTGAGTATAGTTTTACTGATACCAAGAAAGTATGATCAGCTAATGAAATGTTCTTCATAAAATAACATGCCCATGACCATTTGAGAAATAACTTCAATATCCTTAAGTTTAAAGTATAAAATCAAAAATGTTTCCAAATATCATGCATTTGGGACACCCACAAGGCACATTTGACTTCTGGTTACCATGGTAAAAATGGAAATGGCATATGTGATCATTAAGCTATCTATTACATAAAATTATCTTAAGTAATATATATAATTTTATTTGTATAATATATATTGAATATGCAAAACATAAATGAATTATATGCTAGTTTCAGCTTCCATGTCCAATATATCTTCTTATACTTATGTAAATCCTGAAATTGCACAAAACCTTGAAATCCACAATACTTTTGATTATACTTTTCAGAAAAAGAATATTGTACTATGAAAACTTTAAAACCCTAAAGAAATCACAAAAGACACCAGATGGCAGAAAACCTTCCCATATCCTGGATTGGTGGAATTAACATCATAATAATGGTCATCTTACCAAAATCAACATTCAGATTCAATGATAAACCAATCAAATTTCCAAGGCAATTCTTCACAAAAATTCACAAAACAATCTCAAAACTCATATGGAAACACTAAAGACCCAGGATAGCAAAAAAGAATCCTAAGTAATAATTGTATTGCTAGAGGTCTCACTATATCAAATTTAATCTATACTACAAATCCATAGTAATGAAAACAACATGGTATTGGTTCCAAAATAGACACATAGATCAATGGATAAGGGTTGAAGTCCCAGAAATAAGCCCATACACTTACATCACCTGACTTTTGACATAGGGGCCCAGAAAACTTGATGGAAAAAGAATAGCATCTTCAAGAAATGGTGCTGGCAAAACTGGATATCCACATACAAAAGATTGAAATTGGATCCATACTTGTCACCATGCACAAAAATCAACTCTAAATGGATCAAGGATCTTAATATTAAGCCAAAGACTATAAAAACTTCAATAGAAAGAGTAGGAAATTCCTCAAGCTAATTGAGCTAGGTAGGCCAACATTTTCTAAACAGGACCTCAATAGCACAGGCACTAGAACAAACACTCAACAAATGTGATCTTATGAAATTAAAGAGCTTCTGTTCAAATAAAGAGATTGTAAACTGAGCAAAAAGACAACCCACAGAATGGGAGAAAATCTTCACAAACCACATATCTGATAGAGAACTAAACTAATATCCAGAGTGCACAAAGAACACAAAAAATTAAACACCAAGGAGATAAATAGCCCAATTAGAAAACAGAACCTGAAAGAAGCTTGTCCAGGGACAAAATTGAAATGTCAAACAAATACCTTAAAAAATGTACCACACCCCTACATATCAGGAAAATGAAAGTCAAAACTACCCTAAGATATCATCTCACCCCAGTCAGGTTGATGAAAACCCAAAATACATGCAACAACAATTTCTGGAGAAGTTGTGGGGAGAAGGGTACTCTCATACATCGTTGGTAGCAATGCAGGCTTGCATGACCACTCTGGAGATCTAAAAAAAAGTTAAGGATTGACATGCAATATGACTGCTATACCACTTCTGGGAATAATCTCCCAAGATGCTTCATTTTAGTATAGTGACACGACTACATCCATGTTCAATGCAGTAATATGTACAATAACAAAGTCAATGAATCAACCCAAGTGCCCAACTATTGACGAATGGATAATGAAAACATGGTTCATTTATATAATGAAATATTAGCCATCAAAAAATAAATTAATGAAATTTCTGAGTAATGGATGAAATTAGAAAAAATTATACTGATTCCAAGCATGTTCTAAGCATCCATAAGTGGATCCTAATTCCAAATCTCTTAAAAACATACTTAAAGGTAAATCTCTTTAAAACCCATTATAACCACAAGGGATTGCAGGTAGAGGAAGGAAGGGGAAGAGACCTCAAGAGAAAGGAGGCAAAAGAGCATAGTTCAATAGCAAAATTAGGTCACAGTCACAGTGGCCGATAAGTAACAAGACATTTGATAAATGTCTCATTTATCACTTCCCTTCCTGTTCACTTGGGGTTAGATTGTTTTGAAGAGCTGGGCATATCTCCGCAGTCATGGAGGGGATGGGCGCTGGCAGTTAGATGGTAGCCAATTGGTAACCAGGTGACCCCACTTATTGCTATGCCCTATTCCTATTGTTACCTCTAACTTTAAACATCTTCTTATATTAAGCTCTCCTAAAAAACAAACAAACAAACAAACAAACAAACAAACAAAAAAAAAAAACAGCCAAGCAGGATGCAGCCAAGTGCAGTGCAGGAAATACCAACCTTGATTCAGAATACCAATGACTACAATGTCCACATGGAACCAGGCCAGCCAAAGCTCTCCCCGTCCTAAAGCACAGGGAACCTTGTAGAAGAGGAGGTGGCAAGATTGAAAGAGCATAAAAATGGGGAGGTCCACCGATGGACAAGATACTCCACTCAAGTCTGGACTATGTCAGCCAGATCTCACTGTAATGTGATTGGACCTTACTTGATCTGCACAATGGCTGTCATGTCAACAAAACTCCCAGAGACTAGCACAGATCTCAAGGGAGAAGGCTTCAAGCATGAGGATCGTAGAGGCAAGGAGTTAGACAGATATAAAGGAGTTCCTACCTTAGAGGGCAGCCCAAGAAGGGGCCCCAAGCTATGTCACAGTCCTGAGTCCTCACTAGTGTAGATGATTCAGAGAGAACTTCAGGGCCCATATAAGCTGAGTTCTAGAGGGTCAGAGGGAGCAGGTTGGAAACACCAAGAGAGGCAATTAAGGAGGAAGGGCAGGAAGGAGAGAGAGTTGTGGGGACAGAGAGCGGGATGAGGGAACAGAAAGGAGGAGAGGAGGGAGGAGGAAAGGGAAAATTGGGGGTGAGGCAAGGGTACCTACCCATTGAGCTTGTATAACTAGGCAAAAATAAAACTAATTAATAAAAAATACTGAAAATCTACTATGGAATGTCATATTCTGTGGAAGTTTCTTTGAAATACTACGATAAAGTGAAGAACCTAAACCTGAACATAGCTAGATTCAGAGAAACTGCATAACTGCAGAAGCCTCCAGAAGAAACTTGTGCCATGTTAAAGATGCTATCAAACCGATTGACTGACTGGAACCTTGTAACTGTGGAAAGCTGGGATATTATAGGATCTGAACCAAATTATTGTGGGATATCTTTAGATTTTTAATGACCAATCATTGCCTACTTTTTCCCAGTTTTTTTTTTCTTTGGCCTGATATCCTGTAACAATCAAATAAATCCTTTTTAAAGGTATTAACAGACCAAGAGCTTCTGCCAACCTAAGTTTTAAGATATCATTTGATAGCACCCAAGGTCTATAGCCAAAATTTCAGTAGTTGCTATGACCTGCCTATCAAATGTTCCAACTAATGTATTAGAAATGTATGTATCATAGTGTATGTTTTTCTTAGTTGTGTAACTACACAAAGTTCATGAACAGTGTTACCATCCTGGAGCATGGTGTTTGAAGAAAGCTGAATCCATTGTTCCTAGCCATGGTCACTCATTGCTCCAAAATAAGATACCTCTTGCTTCTTTTGAGGTTAAAAGCAATGTTTTTGTATAGACATGACAATCTTGAAGCAATTTTTATAGAAACTAAAAAGAGGCACACAATTTGGTTCTCTAGTTAGTAAACATGATAATTAATTTGTGTGTCAACTGATATTTGGTTAACAGTTATGTATATGAGGCTATGTCTAGGATTCCAATTGGCAGATGCATAAAACAAATTACCTCCAACCATTGTGAACAGGGTTTACCACCTAATCCTTCCAAGGCCTAAATGGAACAAAATAATAAGAAAGCATTTTCTCTCTCTTTATCTCTGTCTATGATCTAGACTCGTTTTCTGACTAGATCTAGATATTATTTTCTGCTAGTGATTAAGGATAGAAACTAAAAGTATAATGCATTACCTTTTCTGGGTAGGGTCTTTAGTTTCTGCAACCTTATGAGAGAATCCCTGATAACCAGGCCATTTTGGTGAGATGGAGAGAGAGAGAGAGAGAGAGAGAGAGAGAGAGAGAGAGAGAGAGCGAATGAAAGGAAGAAAGAGAGAATTCAGCACATACTACTCCCAATAACATATTCTACTTAGAACTTAATAGTACCTCTGAGTCACCAATGGAAGATACAGAGAATAAGAGATTCATAAACTGAAAAAAAAGATTGAATCCATACACTAGCTTTCATGCTGTTTATTTTTTTTACTAGAATTTTGAGTACCACAGGAAGAGACTGAAAATCAAAATATTACAGCCCACAGGAACTTTGTCTTGGGACATGGGTCTATTCTCGGAGTTCATTCTTTTCTTAAAAAAGCATTCATCATTTCTCTAAAAGTTCTGTAATCCTAATTTGAAAAAAAGTCAGAATCAGTTATTTGTATATTCTTTGATTTTCATATTTGTCTGATTTCCATACTTGTGCATATTGATTTTTTTTGCTTTTTCTGTTCTTAATATGACAATTGTCATATTTGTTTTAAGCAGACTCAAAGCTTTAGAGGAAAAGTTTGAACTTTCATACTGCTCATGTATAGAGAGATAGATGGATGGATGAATGGATGGATGGATAGACAGACAGACAGACAGACAGATAGATAGATAGACAGATAGATAGATAGATAAATAGATTAGAGAAAGAGAAAGATTATTTTCTTTTTTCGCTTTGCCAAATGACTCTAATATATATATGTCTTTTAAGGATTAGCTATATATTAGTCTGAGAGGCATGTTTGCAAAACGATTTGAAAAAATGGTTTCTTAGCAACATATAAAACCATTGGTTCCAAATTCCACAAAGGTAGGAATCAGAGATGTTCTTTTTGTGTAACAATCATAGTAATTTCTTTTCCATAGAATTAAGAAGCCCGATTAATCCAATGTTTGTTCTCCAGCAATTTTTCCTTGAATAAAGTTATTATATTTTGGATGAATATTTCTCAAAAATTTTACCTTTACTGGGAAAAATTTACTCAATCACCAATGTCCAACAAAATTGAGATAAGAAATAAGATTTGTAGAAACATTTTATGGAAATATGCATTCATTCAAAAGTAATATTTGAAGGCTGGGTAGATATTTCCATAGTAAAGCACTTAACAGGCAAGCATAAGGACATGGGTTAAATCTCCAAAATTCATGTAATGCAGGACATATCTGTAATCCCACAGCTCCACTGAAAAGCCAGAGATGGAGACTAGAGAATAACAAGAAACTCATGAGCAGGTAGCCTGTCTACACAGCAGCAAACAGAGGACTCTGCCTCAAACAGAGTGAAAGGCAAGTTATCTTCTGACCTCCACTTATGGTGCGATGAACATACTCACAGATACATACAGGTGTTCCACACTCTTCACAAGACATATACATTCACATATACCATGTTCACACAAAATTTAAAATCTTGAATAAATGCTTCACTTTGAGGTTTAAGTGACTAAATGAGCGTTGACATATATCTAATTACTGTTAGTTTGTGTTGTGTGTGTGTGTGTATGCATGTGTGTGTGTATGTGATCGAGAGAGAGAGACGACAGAGAGAAAGAAAGAGAGATAGAGATAAAGATAGAGACAGAGAGAAATACATACATACACCATGTGGGCATTTAAGGATTTAACTCAGGTAGCCAGGATCTCAAGCTGGTGCTTTACACACTGAACTGTGTCACAGACCCTAAAGATAAAATTTAAAGTGAAAACACATTTCATATATATCATATTTTCATGCATAGTTGGGGTTGAGATGGAGTCTTGCCATTTGGTCTAGACAGTGGCTTCAAACTTGCTGTCTTTTTCCCTCAGAATTCTGAGTGCTGGGATTACAGATGTGCACCACCAAACTTGTTATATTTTAATCCAATAAATAGGAAAATATTACAAATTATAATGATGTTCTAATTTACTAAGTAATTACTCACAAATCTGTTGGTGCTAGGAGCTCCTATCATGCTAGAGACATTATATCTAACACTTTATTTTCAGAACATGACTTCCCACAAACAAATTAAGGTTATTTGTCTTCAATTTCAACTAAATCATTTTAATTTTGAACATTAACAAATATTGTGATAATTAAATATCATAAACATGAAGTCAATATATATGCAGTCAGTAAGTCTTAGTCTATTCTACAATATAAATACATGACCACCCATTCCAGTCACCCTTCCCAAAGACAGGTCATGTTGATGTGTCAAGCCTCCTCACTTCCAGCATCTGATGCATACTCACCACCCATTTTAAAAGATATTTTAATCTGACCTTGTTCCTTATCAGAAATGGACATATTTGGAGGTTAAAACAAATATTTTATTAAGTCATTCCTACAAAGGTTGGACTTTCAGTAAGCAGTCGTCCTGATAATAAAATATTTTCTTATTCTATTTTATGTGTTTTGAACCATTGTACATGTATATTTAACTGTTGTAATGGAAAGAAAAAATATCACTTACTGAAAGTAACTGAGACACATCAAATTATGAAATAGATATAAAATGGTATCATATAAATAGATTATTCTTTTGATTCTAATAAAGTTTCTGAAATGATTAATTTATGACATCTATTTATACATTTTTCTATATTCTTATCATAATATATATATTTTATGCATATATAGATTTTATTGATATTAACAATTCACACTTGCATGCTTTAAAGCAATGTAATTTTGATTTTTGATTAAATGTTTCTTTCATGGGTTCACAGAATCTTCACTCAATTTTAGTTGATAAGAAAGTTAAAATACTGCCTTTATTCTCTCATAGTGCCCAAATCTCACTAACACAAAACTTAATATCCCTCCTGAAGATAATTGCATAGATTTTATTTGCTATAGTCCCCAGAAATAGTAGACATTATGTTAACACAAAACATTACGCATCTTTATACACTGTGTAGATATTTTTTGTTTTAAAGTTGTTCAGTCTGGGTTTTTTTTAGTGTTTCTATGTTTTCTTTGTAGGTACCTGGGTTTTTTTCAGTGATTCGAGATCTGTTTTAGGGCTATTTTCATCTATTTGTGTCTTGCTCATTTCGTATCTTGGAATTCTTTCCTGAGTTGTTGTATTCTTCTTGAAATGTGTTTAAGTGTTTGCCTATGTTCTCTCAGAGCTCTTTGAACATATTTATAATCCATCTTTGAAATTTGTTGCCTGGTTATCGTTCTCTTGGATACCTTCCAATGGGTTATCCATCGTGGAATCCGAGGCCTTATTTTTGGTGCTGTCACTCGGAGATGTTATTTCTCAGCACGCAGTTGATAATAGTGTCGAGGTTTGTCTTTGTATTAGCTAACAGCTATTTGGACTTTTCACTTCCAAAAAAATAAAATGAAGAAAAGAAAAATGTAGTGATTCTAGTGTTCTCTTGCTTCTCAGATGGGTTTTCTGAGATGACTGTTCTGTAGTTTATGGAGGCCTTTTTTCTATGTATTCTTTGAAGTTTAGTACTGTATGAAATCTGCTTCGACTTATTTCCTATATGTGTGTGAACAGCAAATGGGGGGAGGGGAGATGAGGTTGCCCTCGTGGCAGTGCAACCCATGGGGGTAGGGCAGGAAAGAATCCTCTGGAGGTGGGGAGGCCTAGAGGCTGCTCACCGAAACCCACAGAAAACACAGGAGGTGGGGGAGGGACAGAAAATTCATTTTTAAAGGATGTAAGAGTTTACTCTGAGTCAAATATTCCCACCCAAAATCACAAGTGACTCTGAATGACATTCTCTACCATAAAAAAAGTTATATGAGCTTCTACAGTCTCAGAATACAACCAATCATAAATTAATATAATAATAAGCATACTGATGATGTATGAAATGTGCAGGCTGATTGATGCAAAGTGAGGAAACCTTATACTATAGCATGCATAGTTTTGGGTTGGCAGAGATAAGAGTACTGAAAAGTTTATATTGCATTGAAAGAGGTCTACCTGCTAGTCATAAAAATGTTAGGTGAGGAAATGCTAGACTTTAATGTCTTGACAGCTGAATTCTACCTTACATTTAATAAGAATTAGTGCTAAATCTTGATCACATTCCAGAGCAGAGAGCAACAAGATTGAAAGAGCCTAAAAGTGTTATGAAGTACTTCTGATCAACACATTCCAGCCATGACAGGACGCTGTACCCAGAAGGTCACTTGGGTTAAAACTTCTGCTACTAAATCTGCATAATGATTGATGTATCAACATTCTCCCAAGGACTAACTGAGATTTTAGAACTGTTTTTAGAAAATGTCTCAGGGGCGATGCTGGACAAGGAAGAGAAAACTGCCCATTTATGACTTTGTCCACTGAAGAGCCACATATAGTTCCACAGAAATCTGACTCCTTACCAGTACAGGTACCCCAAAGGGAATTCTGTGACATACACAAGCAGAGGATGGTTAAAGCAGAGTAAGATTGATGAATGGAAGGGAAGGTGGGAGAAGAGGCGTTTGTTGGGAAAAGTGTTGGGGCAAAGATACAAACTCATTTTGCTTGTAAATGAAAAATGAAAATTCTCAATAAAAGAAGGGATGATTTAATCATTATATTTCCTTAAAATTAAATATTTATGAAAAAATCTTGATCACATTCTAAGAAATTGAAAAGAGCACTTCAGATTTTGTCATTGTTTGAGATAGAGCGTCACTGTGGATTGTAGAATGGCTAAAACTTGTCTTGTAGTCCAGAATGGCTTTTTTCAGCCTGAGTGTTTGGATTTCAAATAGGTGTTATGATTCTTTTTTTTTAATTGTGTGTGCGTGCGTGTGTGTGTGTGGTGTGTGTGTGTGTGTGTGTTGTGTATGTGTAGAACCACAGGCGAATTCGGGAAGCCCCATGGACCGCCTCCACCTCCTTGTTTACTGTGCCCCAGATTCACAGGCTCCGCCCTACCAGGACCAGAAGCACAGGCCGCCTCTGCTTCTGCCAGGCATCTATACCTGGAGTCAGGACCTTACGCCTGCAAGGCAGAGGTTTAACCCCTGAGCCACCTCTCCAGTCCCAGGTGTCATGATTCTTAAATTACATACATCCTTCATGAATCCAGGGAAACACTGATAACCAGGGTGTCTCTACAAGAAAGGAAATTTATAGGTCTATGTGCTTGATGATCATCAATACAAAAATTTAAAAAAAAGAAGAAAGACATCTAAACAACCGCAGTTGCTCATTAGAATGACCATACATCACAATCACAAGGAATTTATCTCTGGTATACAAGGATAGTTCAATCTGTATAAATCAATATTTTATGCACCACATTAATAAATGAAGACTAATAACCTAAACATTTAATAGATGAAAAATGCATTTGGGAAGATTCAATACTCTTTCACAGTAAAAAGTAAAGTTGTAAAATTATTTCTTCAAGTCAGTGAATGGATAAAGAAAATATTGCATGTATATTTTATACACATAGATACTAAGATACAATAAACATTATTCATCCTTGGGAGAAAAAGTCTTTGACTTTGCAGCATATTCAGATCTAGAGGATATTATGTTAAATGAAATAAGCCAGACCCAGAAATGCAAATTTGATCTCACATATTTGTTGAAATTAAAGAACTCAAAACAGAGAACAGAAGGGTACTCCCAGTGATTGGGGTAGAAGAAGTAGGCGTATTGGTCAAAGGGTAAAAGCTTAAATTTAAAAGATGAATGATTTCTGAGGAACCTAAGGAGGAAGGGAATAATTTAGATGAAATATATGTTAGCTTCTCAATATTAATTGATTCTTAATGTTTCAAATGTGGATGGAAATGGTTACTCTGAGATTCAAACTGTTAATGATGATAACAATGATAATGATGATGATGATGAAGAATCTGGTATTTATGCATGTGAGTGCTGTCAACCTTGCTTATACTATTTGCTTTCAGAAACAATTGAACACATACCACTCTTTCTTATCAATGTTACTCTCTTTAATAATGATTTTTTTCTGCTTGCACACATGTTGCAAATTTCCACTTTGTTTCTTCTTATTCTTCCCTAAATTAGATTTAGGACAAGATCCAATAGTAGTATCCATCTTGTTTTATAATTGTACTGCTAAAGGAAAATATATGAATGGCAGTTATAGTTTTATATAGTATATAATATACTATATATAACACTATATTAAATTCAATTCATCTTGAGAAATTATTAAACTCAGTATGTTCATTTCTCTTTTTCTCTCTCTTACTTCCTCTCTTTCCCTCTCTTAGAAAAATGAAAATATTTAAAAATATTTCAGTGATAGATTCTATCATAATTATTATTCATTAATCTGTACTTCATGCTTAAATTTCAAGATTAACATTGGACAAACTGAAGAATTAGCAATCGCAGCATGACTAAGGAGTACCCCACACCACTCATGAGCCTGTTTTCTCATATTTAAATGGAAAATCCTCTTTCACCTTAAGTCACAAGGAAATGACTGTAGAGAACTTCACATCAACTCTGAAATGTTCTTCTCCTCCTCTCTCCACCCTTAATATTGTGTACAAACATTCTCATTTGAAAAGTCTCAAGAGCTATTTTTTTTTGGTAGGAGACCGGTGCATGTCAATCCAGCTTACCAGTGTCTTTGCCTGAAATCATGGTCTTACTGAAGACCATGGATGAAATTGTCATATTCTAAATCATGTTTAATTTTAATTTTAAGTCAGAATAAAGAATTACATAAACCAATCCACTCATACCTTAATACTCAGCCTCAAGAAATTAGAATCATAAAATTTCTCCCCAAAAGCACAACTTATATTTTGATTAGCATTGAATTCAATGAGTTTTATTTAGAGCAATGTTATTTACTAAAATAAAGACAATTCGAGAATCACAGTCAGCATTTACTTTATACTAATACAGATTATTATTCTGCTTCATAAAATATGAATCTCTTTAGTAAACAAACATTTTTTATTTTCTATATGAAAACATTAAAGATTACCGGGGTCAATAACAGTAAAATTGAAAACAACAGCCAACCATAATGTAGAATACCAATGACCCTACAATGCTCACCAAGAAGCAGGCCAGCCAAATCTCTCCCCATCCTAACGCTCAGAGAAACTTGTGGAGGGGGGGGCATAAGGGTGTAAGAGCCTAAAGATAGGGAGATCTACTGCAGGACAAGATACTCTATTCAAAACAAAGCAGTGGCAGCCAGGAACTCACTGAAGTGTGATTTAACTTTACCAGACCTATACAATGGTGGACATGTCATCATGTCCCCACAAACTAGCAAGCATCTCAGAGGAGATGACTTCAGGCAACAGGATCCTTAGGGATAAGAGGTTAGACAGGTATAGGGGAGTACCCATATTAGTGGGAGGCACAAGGAGAGATACCCTGATCTGGCACAGAGGCCTGAACTCCCACTAGAGTAGATGATTCAGAAGGAACCCGGGTGCATATAAGCTGATGGACATGTGGGTAGGAGGAAGGAGGTTAGATACACCAAGAGGAGGGGAAAAAAGGGGAAAGAGGGCAGGGAAAGAGAGAGAAGGGGGTAAGGTGATTGGTGAGGATATCTATTCATTGAGCTTGTATAACTAGGATACATTTTTTCAAAAGATTACCTGGATCACAAGGTTTTGTTCTTTTTGCTTTGATTTTCAGTGACGGTGTTTGCATATGATTAACTACTTGGCTAAGAGCCTAAGGAAAGAATTTCACTGTTCAAACTCTAATCTCATAAAAGCATTAAAACTTTTTTCTAAAATGAAATTTATGCTGACATATTTTTGTAAATATGTTTTCTGTAAAATACGAGTCATGTTTTTTTCTTAAGGAGCCAGTAGAATGGGAAAAATTGTTCTGGGGTATATTATCAGTGCCTTAGGTTTTAGTCACAAATGAGGACAGATTATTATGTGAATTTTCACACACAAAATTACAATTCTGTTTTAAAATAATATTTTAGTCTCACTAATTCAACACACATCATATATATATATATATAACTTCTTCCTATTTGAAGCCTGAGATTATGAAAAGTTATGATGAAATAATTTTTACAAAATATATACATTATTTTTAAATTTCCATTCACATTGCTTTAACATGAAATTTTATTCATAATAACTTTTTTATTCCTAATTCTTACAACAGCAATCCTATATACTTGTATCTCCTAGAAGGCAGATAATTTTGCATGGAGTTATATGTAGCATTAACTTTTGGTTGATTTTTTGTAATGTATTTAAATGGATGTTTGGCTGCCATAAGGATTACAATATAGCTGTGTTACTCAAAATTGTACTGAATTCAGAAGAATAAGATTCATTCAGAAAATTTTTTTTGTTCTTTTTCTTGTTTTACTTTTGATCATCATACTTTGCTATACAAAAAGGAACCAACATATCCATTAAACCAATTATTCTCATATTAGCTTTTGTTGTTGTTATTATTAATGTTGTTTTTAAGACAAGGAAATGGTGGAAACAAACCAGGCATGGGGATGCAGGTTTGGTATCCTAGCTTTGTGAGGCAGATGCCAGAAAGACCTTTAAGGGCTGCCTGGACTACACAGTGAGCTAGTTTTATCATTTTAAAATTTAGTTAATAAATTTTACTTCTTCTAATGTATAACCATCTTGACAGTGTTTCAAAATAGGTGATTCCATAGCTTTCCATACCCCACACTCTATCTTTCTTTTCACAAATGCAACTCTTATCTCAGTTTGATAAGTGGAAGTCATTTTGTAAGTACAAACCACTGTTATTACTCTGGTTGGAGGTCTCAGGATCACTTTTGCAATTTCTGACATGCTTCAAGGAACTGGGGAATTCAGAAGCAGTTCTATTCAAGGATATGTATTCATACAGAGAAAGATTTAGAATAAGAATAAATAGAACAAAGAACTGGCAGAGTCTAGAAGAAAACTCCTCACTAGTGCTCTGCACTAGCCTCAGTAGAGCCACACACAGAGTTCTTTTTCCCACCAGCAAGCTGTACATTTCTTCGACACAGGAACCTGGTCTGACACTCATTCCAACCTTCTACAAGGCAATGCCACATAGACACTACCATCAAACAAAATACAGTATTTCTAGGAAGAAAGCAAGTACACAAGTAAAACAAATGAAGTATAGGCTGTATAGTACAGCAACCTCAACAGTGTAAAGTATATTCTGAAGTCAAGCTTCATGACACCAACAAAGGACCAGGCCTTTCTGAAGTCAATGCCTTTCATGCTCTGTGATATCCACCTTCCTCTCCTACCAGAGGAGCATATGCTAATTACCATATACTATACAATGCAAAGCTAAGATTTCAATATCTGTTCAAAGCCACTACATTCACAGAAAAAATTATTAAGGGTTGTATTAATAATCTCATCTATATACTTTTTCCAATAAGAAAATTGGATTAGGAAAAAAATGTAGACCTTCATGAAACTAAGGAGAGATGGCAAGGAATAACTTGAAAACACGATTATAATATTTACAATGTACCCACATGGGATATCATCAACATTTCCATGGAGTGAGTAGACAGCAAATAAATAGGGTCTGAAAATAACAAATTATTTCAGAGTTCTGTACATTGTGTAGTCCTATATTTTCATTGTACTCTGTTGAGTTAAATAATGCAAAAGTTATTCACACTAGAGAAAAAGTTAAGACATGAAAAATACACACACACACACACACACACACACACACACACACACACATATACATAACTATTAAAACTTAGAATTTAACTAATTTTCTTATGTTCATATTTTCTATCCCAGGAAATGTGCCATTGTGGCTTTTAAATAATCTAATTAAAATGTCCAAGCACTAAAATGATAGTAAAACTGCTTTAAATTTGAAGGATGATAAAGCTCAAAAGATTAAATGTAAATTCTAATCACTTTCAGAAGGCAGGTCAGTTGAATAGAAAGGCTTCCTTACACTCTGTTCTTCAGAAGTGAATATTAATCCAGTGCACAGTAATCTGCTCACATACATTACAGAAAACCTTTAACATAGTATGATGTGGCAAGCTTGAACTTCATAGTTCCCACAGAAATTAATTCATTCAGTCCAATGTATTTCTATATTGTTCACTGTATGATTAATTTCTGACATTTGAACATGAGACATAAAGAAAAATAAAAATGTTGGGGTCAATCCAATAATTAATGCAATTTAACAAGATCTGAGGTATTGGGAAATGTGGAGTGCAAGATAATTCTGTTTATAATCCTTTAAATAATCACAAATATTTCTCACAGAATGTAAGAACTAAAAATTCAGACACTGAGTGCCTCATGTAACTCCTTTACGTATTTGAAGGAAATTAAGAATATATACAAACATGTGAGGTAGAGAGAGGAGAATCAAGAGTTCAGTGACTTCTTTGACTTCTTAAAAAATTTTAGGCCAACCTGGATTGCTTGAATCTCTACAATAAAAATATAAATCCAAGCAAATAAAAAAATATAAACCATAGTGAGCAAGTTGACCCAGTCCTGTTGTCCCACGTACTCAGGAGCCCAAAGTAAGAGTATCACAAGTTCAAGATATGCTTGAGTTACTTAATAAAACAGTGTATAAAAACAAAGTTCAGGGCTGGAGAGGTGGCTCAGGGGTTAAGCCTCTGCCTTGCAGGCGGAAGGTCCTGAGTTCGGATCCCAGATCCCACGTATAGACGCCAGGTGGAAGCGGGGGCGGCCTGTGCTTCTGATCCTGGTAGGGCGGAGCCTGTGAATCCCGGGGCAGAAGGAGGTGGAGGCGTCCATGGTGGTTCCCGATTCGTCCGTGGTTCTACACACACACATACACACATGCGCACACATACATACACACACACGCACAATTGAATAAATAATAATAAAAAAAATTAAAAAAAACCTTTAAAAAAAAAAAAAAAACAAAGTTCAATGGCATAGCATTCACCTCTCCTCTGAGATCCTAGGTTCAACCCCCACTGCAGAAAGAAAAAACTGGGTGTATTGAGGAAGGGAAAGAAAATGTTATACACAAGGACCTTGTCATACACACACACACACACACACACACACACACACACACACACACACACAGAACCATTGAAGTGAGATTGCTCAGAGTCCCACAAAAGTCTGAAAACATGATTTCAAGCCATTAACCTACATAGAGATGGAAAGAAATAACCAACACTACAAGCCATCTTCTGACCTCTATACACACATACTGCCACACACCTATACTCTCTCACACACATTAGCACAATATAACGATAAGTCAAAATATGAAAATATTGAAAACAAAAGTACAGCCAAATGTATTTTAGGGAGAAATTAGTTTTCAAAATATTAGTATAGATTCATTTTGTAATATTTTTATTTCTCATATTCCCGGATAATGTAATTAACATAGACCTAATCATTAAAACAATCAAATTGCTATAATCAACTAAAATATCTGTTGTTGCTAATCTGTTCAACTAATAAACTCCAAAGGACTTCAAGAAAAATATAATAGATTTGAATTTTAATTTACTTAAAAACTTACTATGTGTTTTGAAATAAACCTAGGGTTAAGGACACATAAAGATGCTCAATCTGGTGTTCATGGGATCTTCTCAGTTGGTAATTGTGATACATTCACAAGTGTCTAGAGGATAGTCTTTCACAAGCAAAATCTACTATAATTTTGAAGACCATAAGGGACATTTTTATATAAAAGTCCTTAAAAAACAATTTATATTACATAATGATATTTGTACAGAAAGTTTAGGAGGATGAGTGTTTGGATATTCCTATCTTTAGTAAGTAAAATATTCTTATGAACAAACATTTCTTTTTTTAAAATTTTACTTATTAATTTTTGTAATATAAAAACTAGATGAGGTTTCCCATCAGGACAAAAGAAGACAGGATAGGTAGAAGTGCAGAAAATTAGATTAGAAACAATGATGATAGAGTGTTAATGCAAACAAAGAGAAGTGGGAATAGTCAATGTACATTCAGAAATAATGAATGTTTTATGATCCTCAAATTTCTGTTAAAGAAGATAATTGGCTTGCCTAATACAGTAGCCGGGTAAGAATGTAGCTTGTTTGAGTCTTACCATGGTAAGCATAGTATAATACTTTAGAAAATGGAATAATTTCATGTAAACATGGTTTATAGAGCTAAAGCTTAACATATAAATGTTTTCCAGAAATAACCTTGGAATTTTCAGGGATTCATCAGCTATTTATTATTAGTTATTCTAATAAATGTTGATCTTGCAGAAGTTTGGGCCAGTATAGTGGTTACCAGAAACTAGAAAGAATTTGTTAAAAGGAAGAGATAAGATTAACACTGAATACAATTCCACTGTTTCATGGGAAGCATAAATTCTGGTGTTACATTTGGCAAAGACTAAATCAACAATTATTATTATTTCTTATAGCAGTGTATTATATACCCTAAAATTAAAAGAAAATTTTAAATGTAATTACAAAAATGAAATAACAAAATCTTCAGGTAACTGATAAACTCATCACTCTGAACCTTTTACTATTTGGGGGTTATATGAATTAAACCATCATATCATACAAATACTGCACTTATGTTAAAATTTAAATAATAAAACCTTAAAAGAAAAAATATAGCACTAGATTTTAGGATAGTTTTCATCAGAGTATTAGAATATTAGGATATAGAAAAGTAGCTCCTAAATAGAAAAGGTAATCCAATCAAATAATTGTGCAACAGTGAAAAATTTCAGAACAAGAAGAAAATTGCCTTGTTCCCTTCAGTTCTTTAGTTATACATTTGTAACATCCAGACAAACTGCAACATAATGTAATGATTGTAGTTCATAATTATAGTTATATATTTTGTGACAGTGTTCAATGAGTTTTATGTATTCTCATCTTAAAAACTGCTGATATCCAGATAGTGTATATATATATATATATATATATATATATATATATATATATATATATAATCTCATGTCCTGATTCAGTGCAGTCTGAATATTTGCAAAAAGTCAAGGTTAAGTCCTATCTTTTTAAACTGTGGAATGCCTAAGTTGATGGTTAGACCTCCAGCTAACATACTGTAGAGAGTCAAGACATGCTTAGAAAGTGATAGTTGTGATAAATAGGCAGTTGTTAAGAAGTTTCACATGCTAGCTTCTACTTTGCTAATCTTTAATTAGTCAAGGATCTATATAGTCCCTTTCACTAAAAAAAAGTGTTTTTTTTCCAAAAAGTTTCCAGAACATTTGTGCTTCTGTTCATTGTCCACCTAATCCAGGTTCATCACTATCTTTCTGACTATTAAAAAAAATAATCTGAAGTGTGACAGTGATAGGCCAGACACTATTTCATGGGCATGACGGCACTGTGACAGTCATTATTTCATGGAAGATAAGTATATTATGTATATTTTGACAAGAACTTCAAGAGAACTGACCTATCAATATCTTACCTAGGGAAGGCAAAAGATCTCAGGAATCCACACACCATCCTGAAAGCTTGATAAGAATACTGATAGGGAAGAAAATGAAGATGCTATCCTCAATGGTTTGTCTAATGATCTAAGATACTTGCTGGAGCATAAATTATATCAGTCATATGACATCAAAGACAATTTAGATGAGGCACAGATGGCCACACAAGTGAAAATAACTTGAAAATAAGAGGGACTGTGATAGAGGAGATGAAGAGTTGTAAGGTGAAAAGGAAGGGGGATGGCAATGAGGAATAAGGAGAGAAAAATTAGAAAAAAAAAGAACACAAAAATACAGAAAAAAGAATTTTTTCTTTTTGTTTTTTACATTTTTCTTCCCCCCCCCCAGTCATACAAGTTCAATAGGTACCCCAGTCCACTCTCTCTCTACCCTTTCCCAGTCCCTCTTGCACCCTCCCCCTATTTTCCCTTCCTTTCACCCCTCTCCCTCCCCTTCTCCCAGTGCTTTCTCCCTGACCCCTCCCATACCCTGGAGCATTCTTTTGTGTGAATGCCAAACTTCCTTCTGAGTCCTCTACTCTAGTGAGGTGTAAGGGCTTAGTGGCAGTGCCCAACGCCCTTTCGTGGGCTTCCCTTTAGTATGGGAACACTATTGAGACTATTTTTTTAAATTTCTTTATTTTTATTTATTCAATTGTGCATGTGTTCATATGTGCATGTGTGTGTGTGTGTAGAACCACAGACGAATTCGGGAACCACCATGGACGCCTCCACCTCCTTCTGCCCTGGGATTCGCAGGCTCCGCCCTACCAGGACTGGAAACGCAGACCGCCCCCGCTTCTGCCTGGCGTCTATACGTGGGATCTGGGATCCGAACTCAGGACCTTCTGCATGCAAGGCAGAGCCTTAACCCCTGAGCCACCTCTCCAGGCCCACTCTTGAGACTATTAATCCATGCCTTTAAGGATCCTAGTGCCTGTGATCTATGCTAGATTTGGGGGGGGTCTTTGACATGTCAGTCATTGTGCAGGTAATGGAAAGTCCGACTATGGTTATTGCGGCCCTAACTTGTATGAAGTATCTTGCATATCGTTTCTCCTCCCCATCTTTAGGCTCTTACAATCTTGCTGCCTTCTCTTTTGCAAGTTTCCCTGAGCTTTAGGATGGGGAGAAATTTGGCTGGTCTAGTTCCAGGTGATTAAGATAAGATCTTTGATGTTCTGAATTATGTTCTTTTGTTGTTTTCAGTTTTGCTGTTCCTGCACCACCTTGGCTCCATCCTGATTGGTGTTGGAGGTTGCCTCCTAACCAAAGATAAAAAACTATTTAAATGAAGATCTTACTATAAAAAGAGATTCAAAGGTAGATAGAATAGGATTAGGAGACCACAGTGAGGTCAGGATGGTTACCATCTATCTGCCAGTCCCTATACCCTTCCTGATTGGTGAGATCAAACCTCCTCAGTCTCAAGTGACAAGGAAGGAAAGTGAGAGTGAGCTTCACCAGATGTCTTGCTACCCACATGTAATACTTGATGGTGACCTATTATCTCTACTGAAGTGTGATACCTTCTCTCCTTATTTCTGGGAAGGGGGCCCTACTTCCTCTTCCCTCCTGTTTATAATCTTTGTGATTACTGAAGATATTACAGAGACTTATCCTCGAATATGTCATTAAGTAGGTTTGGTACTAGGATCCACCTATCAGGTAGTATATACAGTGTTTAGTTTTCTGTGTCTGGGATACTTCACTCAATATAGTTTTTTCTAATTCTATCCATTTCCCGAAAAATTTCTTTAATTCATCTTTTTTGATGGCTGAGTCATATTCCATTGTATATTTATGTTCCACATTTTCCTTATCCACTCGTCAACTGTTGGGCATTTGGGTTGATTCCATGATTTTGAAATTGCTATTGTAAATAGTGCTGCTATAAGCATGGTTGTGTTTGTGTCATTGTATTGATTTTTGCTTTATTGGGGATTATTCCCAGAAGTGGCATAACAGGGTCATATGGCATTTCAATCATTAACCCTTTAAAAAAAGTCGTCAGACTGATCGCCAGAGTGGTTGTATAAGCCTGCATTTCCACCAGCAATGTAGGAGAGTTCCCTTCTTTCCACATCCTCTACAGCATTTGGTGTCTTTTGTATTGTGGATTTTTGCCATCCTGACCAGAGTGAGATGATATCTCAGGGAGGTTTTGATTTACATTTCCCTGATAGCTAAGTATGTGGAGCATTTTTTAAGATATTTGTTAGATATTTCAATTTCATCCCTAGAAAAGTTTCTTTTGAGTTCTCAGGTTCATTTTTTAATTGGATCACCATACTACCAAAGACAATATACAGATTCAATGCTATATCAATCAAAATCCCCAAGCAATTCTTTAAAGAATTTGACCAAACAATCTCAACATTCATATGGAAGCACAAAAGACCCCGGAGAACAAAAGCAATTCTGAGTAACAAAAAAATGCTGCTGGAGGTATCACCATACCAAACTTTAATCTATACTACAAATCCATAGTAATAAAAACACCATGGTAATGGCTCCAAAATAGACATGTAAATGAATGGATAAGAGTTGAAGACCCAAATATTACCCCACACTATTAAAGCCATTTGATCTTTGACAAAGGGCCCAAAAAAATTCAGTGGAAAAAGAAGAGCGTCTTCAACAAATGGTGCTGGCAAAACTGGATCTCCACATGCAGAAGATTAAAAGTGGACCCGCACTTGTCACCATGCACAAAAATTAATTCCAAATCCATCAAAGACCTCAATATTAGGCCAGAGACTATAAAAACCCTAGTTTAAAGGGTAAGGAACTCCCTCAAACTGATTGGGCTAGGCCAACAGTTTCTAAACAGAAATCCAGTGGCACAGTCACTAGAACCAACACTCAACAAATGGGATTTTGTGAAATTAAGGAACTTCTGTTCAGATAAAGAGATTGTAAACTGAACAAAAAAGCAACCCGCAGAATGGGAGAAAATCTTCACTAACCACACTCTATTATCCGGAGTGCACAAAGAACTTAAAAAACTAAACACTAAGAAAAAAGATATATATATGTACACTTTGTGTATATTTTATAATTCCATATTATTTTTATTATTAAATAGTTTTTACCTCAATAAAAATTTATATCATTGAACTGATAATTTGCCGCTCTGTTACATTTCACTATTCAAATGCACATGATACAATATCATGCTGTTCATGAAAAATATGATTTTATTTCTAAAGGAAAATAAAAAAAACTTGGTAAAACATCTGACAGTTCCTTTCCTTGTAACTCATACATTTATTAATTTTAAAGTATTGAGTCAGCTGACATTTAATTTTTGATATGTACCCAGCCATATGCTAAGTGATGAAGATATGCAACAGGAAGAAACAGACTGAGCTTTTATGCATTCTGCAGTTCATTAGCAATCTTAGAGAGGAAAATGCATCTCCAACACTGACTTGATAATGGTGATCTTTCTTGAAAGAAAGCTCCAAATGCACAAGTATGAAACACTCAAGTGAAGTTAAAAATACACAAGCAGGGCCAGGGGGACAATTCAGTGGGTAAAGTGCTTGCCACTTAAGCGTGATGACCTCAGCTTGAATCCCCGGGATCTGTGGTGAGGCAAGGCGCTGTAAAGTGTGTTTGCAATCCCACTGCTTCTCCAGTGATATGGAAGGTTGAGCCTGGAGATACCTCTTTAGATCACTGGCCATTCATTAACCAGGCATGAAAAGTGGTACAGAAGTGAGGCCTGATTCCTAAAGCTTCCTCTGACCTCTAGTCAAGTTCTGTGTGTCCCAAACAAATACACACACAAACGCACACACACACACACACACACACACACACACACACACACACACTGCTTAAGCAAAGAAGCAAAAACCATCTTTTGCATATTATCTACAGAAAAGGTATATTTCTATCCATTTCCCTACAATCTGCCCCAAGATCCTACAAAATGTATATTTTTTATTTTAATTTTTTAAGTTCACTGAACTATTTATTATTCTTATCACACATCTGCAGGATAAGAAATCTAAGGTTATAGAGAAATTTTGATCCCTGTACTTTGATTCAAAGGTGGATCACCATAAGTGGATCACCCCAAGTGGATGCACCATACCTGTAGGGATTGGAATATCATATTGATGCATGGAGTACATGGAGCAAGCTCCTTGTTGCAGTTCACCTACATTGTTGCTGATAAATGACCATCAAAGAGCTTAAGGAAACAAAGGTTTATTCTCTCTTATGATTCCTGGTTAAAGTTCTCAGTTCAGCATGACAGGAGAGCACGCACCAACACCAGGGCTGAGGGAACTGGCCACACCATCACCAAATAATGGCTGAGAGATGGGCAATCCTTACTTACCAGCTTTTAGTATTTTATTCACCTATTCAGGGCCTAGTCCCACCCACCATAGGCTGGGTCTTTCCCATCAGCTAGACAATCTCTTGCAGGTTTGCTCTGGGCTTAACCCAACCACTAATTCTCCACAAATGTGCCCATGTGCCCAGAGCCCAACCATCAAGTTGACACCAGTGCCTAACTATGACACTCCTATTTCATAGTCTATTTCCAAAACCCCATTTACTATTGCTCAGATAGAGGACATGTCAGATAATAAACTGATAAGAAAAAATACTATGCTTGATCTTAGCTAAAAGGCTAAGAAGCATTAAAGGAATTGTTAACTAGGAAAAATTCAATATGAAGAATGAGAAGGGTTTGTTGTAAGAAATGGATCTGGCTCTTCCCCTTCTGCCCACCCTCCTGGGACACTCGTGGTCCAGGGAGGAGACACTGCATCTCAGGGAAGATCCACCAGCCCCCAGGTCACCCAATTGTTCCAGCTCCTCCCATCAACCAGCCTGGGCAGCAGTTGTGGGACACCCTGAAGAAGCCTAACATGTACATTCATGGAATACCAGAGCAAGAATCTCAAAATACCAAACCTGAGGAAATTTTTCAAATTATCATAAATGAAAACTTCCCTCACCTAAAGAATGAAAGGCCCATCCAAATACAAGAGGCATTCCGCACCTCAAGCAGATATGACCAAAATACAAACTCACCATGGCAAATAATAGTTAAAACACTCCACATTCAAGACAAAGAAAAACTGCTGAGAGCTTCAAGGGAAAGAAAAACAAGTCACTATTAAAATAACAAATGACTTCTCAATGGAAACAGTAAAAGCAAGAAGATCTTAGAGAGACATATTTCAAGTACTGAATGAGCAAAAATGTCAACCCAGACTAATATACCAAGCAAAACTATATGTCCTGATCGAGGGAGAAACAAAAGTTTTCCAGCACAAAGACAACTTGAAGGGATACATGTTTACCAAACCAGGCCTTCAAAAAAATGCTAGAAATGATACTCAAGCTTGAAGAAAAAAACAAGCATATCCAGAAGGACAGAAGGGAAGTATAATATCACCAAAACCTAAAAGTCAAATAATAATACACTTATGAAAGCCACTAAACATAAAAAGTGTCATTAATTAAAAATAATTTCTCCATTATAACATTAAATGTCAATGGAATTAACTTATCAATCAATAGAAACAGATTACAAACTTGGATTAGAAATCATAACCCAACAATCTACTGCCTTCAGGAAACTTATCTCACCAAAAAAGATAGGCACATCCTAAAAATAAAAGGCTGGTCAAAAATTCTGCAAGCTAATGGAACCAGGAAATAGTCAGGGGTAGCTATTATGCTAACAGACAAAGTGGACTTCAAACCCACCACTTCCATTCAATATTGTATTTGAAGTCTTAGCTGAAGCTATAAGACAAGAAAGGGAGATAAAAAGAATTCAAATCAGCAGGGAAGAAGTCAAGTTATCTCTATTTGCAGATGATATGACCTTATACCTGAGTGATCCCAAAAACTCCAGCAGGAAACTCCTGGAACTAATAAAGAAGTTCAGCAGAATGGCAGGACACAAAATAAACATACAAAAATCAATGGCCTTCTTATATGCCTAGAATGAAAGAAGTGAAAAAGCCCTGAGAGAAACAATCCTATTTACTATAGCCCCTAAAAGAAAAAGAGATCTTTACAATGAAATCTTTAAAACCCTAAAGAAAGAAATTACAAAAGAAACCAGAAGGTGGAAAGACCTCCCATGTTCTTGGATTAAAAGAATCAATATCATAAAAATGACCATCCTATCAAAGGCAATATAAAAATTCAATGCTATACCAATTAAAATCCCAAAGCAATTCTTTAAAAAATTGATCAAACAATTACAAAATTCATATGGAAGCACAAAAGACCCAGGAGAGCAAAAACACTTCTGAGTAATCAGAAACACTGATGGTGGTATCACCATCCCAAACCTTAGTCTATACTACAAATCCATAGTTATAAAAACAGCGTGGTACTACCTCCAAAATAGATACATCAATCAATGGATAAGGGCTGAAGACCCAGATATAAACCCACACAACTATAGCCATTTGATCTTTGACAAAGCGACCCAAAAAATCCAATGAAAAAGAAGAGCATCTTCAAAAATGGTGCTGGCAAAACTGGATGTCCATGTGCAGAATATTAAAACTGGACCCGTACTTGTCACCATGTTCATGAATTAATTCCAAGTGGATCAAAGACCTCAATATAAGGCCAGAGACTATAAAAATCTTAGTTGAAAGGGTAGGGAACTCCCTTGAACTGATTGGACTAGGCCAACAGTCCTAAACAGAAATCCAATAGCACAGTCACTAAAACTAACATTCAACAGATGGGATCTTATGAAATTAAAGAGCTTTTGTTCAGATAAAGAGATTGTAACCAGAGCACAAAGGCAACCCACAGAATGGGAGAAAATCTTCACTAACCACATATCTGATAGAGCTCTATTATCCAGAGTGCATGAAGAACTTAGAAAATTAAACACCAATTTAACAAATGGCCTGATTAAAAAATGGGCCTTGGAACTTAAAAGAAACTTTACCAGAGATGAAATTGAAATGTCTAACAAATATCTTAAAAAATGCTCTGCATCCTTAGCCATCAGGGAAATGAAAATAAAAACCGCCTTGAGATAGCATCTCATCCTGGTCAGGATGGCAAAAATCCACAATACAAACAACACCAAATGCTGGAGAGGATGTGGCGAGAAGGGAACTCTCCTACATTGCTGGTGGGAATGCAAGCTCATACAACCACTCTGGCAAGCAGTCTGGCAATTCTTAAAAAGTTAAAGATTGATTTTTTTCTAATTCCATCACAGGCTCTACATTACTTAGAGGCAGGCATTAATAACCACAATAGTGTTCCTATACTAAAGGGGAACACAAAAAAAGAGCTCTAGGCAATGCTACTGAGTCCCTACACTCTGTCAGATAGGAGGACCCAGAGGGAAGTTTGACATACACACTAAAGGATGCTCCAGGAATGGGGGGGCACTGGGAAAAAAGGAGAGTCGGGGAAAAAGAAGGGGAAAAAGAGGGAGGTACCAAGGGGATACAGGGAGGGGTGGAGGAAAGGAGGGAAATGGGGTATTTATCAGATTTGTATAAAAATTATTAATGAAAAAAGAAAAAAAGTTAAAGATTGAAATGCCATATGACCCTGCTATTCCACTTTTGGGAATAATCTCCCATATAGCAAAAATTCACCTCGATAGCACAAGTACGGCCATGTTCATAGCAACACTGTTTACAGTAGAAAAGTCATGAAATCAACCCAAATGCCCAACGGTTGACGAGTGGGTAAGGAAAATGTGGTACATTTATACAATGGAATACTACTCAGCCATCAAAAATGATGAATTAATGAATTTTGCTGGGAAATGGATGGAATTAAAAAAATTATATTGAGTGCAGTATATCAGACACAGAAAATTAAGTGCCATATGTACTCCCTAATAGGTGGATCCTAGTACCAAACCCACTTAGTGACACACGCAAAGTTAAAGCTCTATACCTACAGTAATTGCAAAGATTATAAACAAGAGGGAAGGGGAAGGAGGGCCCCGCCAGAAAAAAGGAGAGAAAGGATCATGCTATAGCAGAGAAAATAGGCCATCATCAAGTACTTCAAATAAGTAATGAGACATCTGGTTAAGCTCACAGACTTTCCTTCTTGGTCACTTGCAACTGATGGGGTATGATCTCACCACTCAGGGAGGGCATAGAGTCTGGCAGATAGAAGGTAACCATCTGCAAATGGGAGACTGACCCCCCCTCACCTCAGTCTCCTACTCTTATTCCATCTACCTTTGAATCTACTCTTATAATAAGACTCATTTTATCAGCCTTTTATCTCTGGCTAGGAGGTGACATCCAATACCCATCACGATGGAGCCAAGGGCAGTGCAGGACCAGCAAAACTGAAAAAAAAAAAAAAACAACAAACCATAATTCAGAACATGAGAGTCCCTACATTAATCACTGGGAACCAGGCCAGCCTAATCTCTCCCCATCCTAAAGCTCAGGGAAATTTGCAGAGGAGGGGGCAGTAAGATTGTAAGAGCTTAAAGATGGGGAGAACAATGATACCACAATAGTGTTCCTATATTAAAGGGGAACACAAGAAAGAGCTCTACGCAATGCTACTAAGTCCTTACACCTCATTAGAGTGGAGAATCCAGAAGGAAGTTTGACAGACACAGATAAAGGATGCTCCAGGAATGGCGGGAGTGGGGGATTGGGAGAAAGGGGGGGGGGAAGGAAGGGGAAATGGGGGGAAGGAAGCAAGAGGCTCCAGGGAGGGGTGGAGGGAGGGAGGGGAATGGGGTACCTATCAAGTTTGTATCAGTGGAAAAAATAAATAAAAAATAATTTAAAAATAAAAAAAAGAAGAAATGGATCTCGTCATCTCAGGCAGAGGTGATAAAGAAATTGTGAACCATTAAAATAGGAAGATTAGAAGTCAGGGTAGAGAAAAAAATTTTTCTGAGTCTCTAAAGATGTTCTGACTAATGAGTCATATATCTGAGGTTCTTTAGTACTAAAGGATGTGAAGTATTGAGGTGTAGCAAAATCCACATGGTCCTCCGATATCAGTTCCACAATGAACATTTTCATTCATTTTAAGTATAAAAAGAAGCAAGATTAATAGCTTTCCAATTCATTCTGTATTGGTGCTTTCAGTGATATTGTTAAGCATGCATTTTAAAGAACATTCCCCCACAACTATATGGTCTATAAAAGAATTGAGGAAAATTATATAAGCATTATCATATGCCAAACTGAGAAATTGAAAGAAATCCTTATGATTAAATTTATCTCTGTTATGGGACTGGAGAGTTGGCTCAGGGGTTAAGCCCCTGCCTTGCAGGTGGAAGGTCCTGAGTTTGGATCCTAGACCCCACGTATAGACGCCAGGCAGAAGCGGGGGCAGCCTGCGTTTCTGGTCCTGGTAGGGCGGAGCCTGTGATTCCCCGGGCAGAGTAAACAAGGAGGAGGTGGAGGCGTCCATGGTGGTTTCCGAGTTTGCCCGAGGTTCTATACACACACGCACATACACACACTCACATACATACACATGTGCACACACTCACAAATGAATAAAAATTTTAAAAAATTATCTCTGTTATATGGCCACTATTGGTGAAGGATGATCTTTTCTGACAAGAGCAGACAGTGAAGGCAATTAACTCATCATGTCTCCTGTTATGTTGACAACCATGAATGTACCTCAAGATCCTGAAAACCACTGACAATGTGTCTGGCTTCTGCTATCCCCTCAGGCATATCCTTTCTTCTAAATAGTGAATACTCATAAGAGGTTTAGTAACAGTTTTTTTACTGAATAGTTCTGATGATAAAATAGACTACCTGAAAAATGTGAGGGCTAGCATGCATAAAGAAGGAAAATCCAGTTTTTGATAAACAGAAAGAAACCCCTCAGCTTTCAATCTTTGACATAGTTCAACAATTCCTCTGCTCTCAGACATTGTCTTTGTGCCAAAGCTAGTAGAAAGTACATCAGGGTTTTGGTTGTCTCCTTAATATTCATGCCACCATTACACTGGGTGTCTCCTGTTGCCATGGTGATTTATACTGCAACTTACAGTTCTCATGCCTTTGATGGGGGTGGTGATTATTTCTCTCCCCCAGCATCTTCCACAGTATTCCTTGGTACTGTGTAAGCTATCCATCAAAAAGAAAATCCTCAGTTCAATTTCAGTTATGCCACCACAGGAGTAGATAAGCCAAACTGAACCCTGGAGTACATAGAAGCAAAGAAGAAGAAGGGTAGGAAGGAGAGGGAGGGAATTATGAAGGGAGGGGAAAGAGGGGGAAGCTGGGATGAATACTCAATATGTTTATAAAGTAAAAAAATAAAAATGGGAATAAACAAAGTTAATAATGAAAAAGAAATTACATCCCAATTTTATCTTCTTTTTTAATTTTTAAAATATTATTATTATTTATTCAACTGTGCGCATGTGCGTGTGTATGTGCGTGCGCGTGTGTGTGTCTGTGTGTGTATAGAACCACGGACGAATTCGCGAACCACCATGGACGCCTCCACCTCCTTCTGCCCCAGGATTCACAGGCTCCGCTCTACCAGGGCCAGAAGCGCAGGCCACCCCCGCTTCCGCCTGGCGTCTATACGTGAAATCTGGGATCCGAACTCAGGACCTTCTGCCTGCAAGGCGGAGGCTTAACCCCTGAGCCACCTCTCCAGGCCCCAATTTTATCTTATTATCCTCAGACTTTCCCCTCTTCTGACTTTCCAAGTTGCCAATTTCTCCTAGCCATAAATGTATTAACTTTCTTTTTAGATACTGAGAATTTCTAAGTCCCTGTTTCTTATCTTCTCTTATCACTGAATTGAGGATAAAGGAAAAACTGACTCCTAAAATTACACAGGGGAAAGAAACCACAGTGATAAACTTCAGCTGTTGGCTGTCCTTTGTCTGATTTGTTGTTGCTTTAATTATTTTGAAGTAAGGGAAAAAAACACTATGTTACACTGAAAGATTAATTGCTAGCAATTTTTCATATGGGTTATACCTAATAGTTCTTTATAACTCTTGCTAAAGTAATGCTGACCTTATTACTCAAAAGAGAAATTGACTTGTTTATAATCTCTGCTACATTACAAAACCATATTTCATATTTTGTCAATTAAATCCAAGAAAGTAACTTTCTTCCCAAACTGCCTTACCAAATTGTAATTTTTAAACAGAGTTTAAGTAAAAGATAGACATAGCCCACATGTATTAATAATCTACAATTCCAAGTAAACATTATATACTTCCAAGTAAAAGTTATGCTTCTGTTTCAGTCCATGTTTAATATCTTCTTTAATGGCTTAGAAAAGTAGATTAAGTATGATGAAATGACTGGTATTTTATAAAATCTATTCAGGGAATATAGGTGACATTCAAAAAGGGTGACCTATCTCCACATAAATGCCATTTGTACTGTGTAAACTGCGAGGAAAGCTTTCATGACTGGCATCCCATTCATTTATTTTAATGAATGCAAAGAAACTTGCCCTGTAGCTTTTCCTCTCTCTTTTCATATCAACATATTAATGGGTTTTCCTGAGCTTAAAAGGCCAGAGGACAAAACTTAAAATATGTGGTTATTAGACAAAATCCAAATGTGAGTGAGAATTGTATATATGGGATTAATGTCAGTGCCAAGATTTTTTTGTACCATGTCTTCCCTTCTCATCCTGAATGGGCTGAAATTCTTCACCACCAAATTTCACTAAACATTACTTTTATAGAACTTCTTCCCCTGATTCCTTTTTTCTAAACTATAAAATTTTGAATCTGTGTTTACATTGTTTTATCTTTGTAATTGTCTGAATATTTCCGAAAAAAGTTTCAATAAAGTATCTCATGGAAGAATCAAATACTATTTGGCTTAACAACATTCCTTCATTTGATGTTTATCTAAACCTTAATATGTAGGGATTTAATGAATTTTGTAATGAATCTTTAGTTTTTTTCCCATGAATCAATGAGTAATTATTGTGTATGTGAGAGTAAAATAAATTTCTCAGTGATGATTGTAGATTAATTAGAAAACTCTCTAAAATGAATATTCACATTAAAAAAGTTCTTTTCAACATGAATGATATATAATAGCATCCATAACTCATTTTCTTATGTTTTCTCTAATCCTGGTATATTTATTCTCCTCCTTTCACCTTTATATACTTGAGTTACAATTTCTTGAATGAAGAAAGTATTTTAACGTATTCATCAAATATTAAAGAACATATTTGCTCTTTAAGTGTACATTATTTTGACACCCTAATCGGAATATCTGATTGGACTTGGACTGGTACAAAGTGAGATAAACACATGAGTTCAAGAACAATTCACTTAAAAAAATGACTCATGCAAAAGCTTCCTTATTCAAAGTTTGAATCTTCTGTGGCAAAAATAAAAACATTGATATTGTACTTTAAAGCTGAAGTGCTTCTTTGATATTGTCCATGAAGGTGTTGCTTTAGATCTTCCATAAAGAGATCACATTGTTTGGGGTGAACATACAAAAATTTAAGGAAATATTTTTAGTTGCTGCCTTATTGCTTAATAATATTTGACTCTAACAATATTTTAAATTGGAAAACTTGATATAACCTGAATTTCTAGATTTTTCTTAAAAACGGAGAAGATGATAGCACTGAGCTCATGTTTTTGAAAATATGGAATAATTTTGAAGAGCATAGTCTTTTGTAAATGAAAATGCCTTTTTAAAAATTTAAGCATTTCAAATTGTTATCGTGAACAAGACCACAACCATTAGACAATGATCTGTTTATCCCAGAGCTTCTCAATGCGTGTCTTATCTTCCAGGAACCTGATGCTCCTGGGTGCCTCCCAAGTATACGGTGTGAGAGAGTCATATAGCAGTGACTTCCGCAGGATATGGAGAGTTGGATGATTATGTGAATTTTCTCAGGTTCATTGATAGATCTCTTCTATAAACCACCAGACTTTAATGTGAAAGTAAAAAAAAATAAATCTTTATTATGGAGACCATCAAGCAAGTATCAAAGTACACAGAATAGCATGAGGATTTTGTGTTTTTATTGCCTTAGAGCACTGAATTTTTGATATTTTCACATTTTAATCCCTAATCCCATCCCCCTCTTTGCCCTGTTATGGTCGTTCTTCTTCCCTTCCAGAAGAATCCCTCTCATTTCCATGTTATTTTTAATATGCTTCATCTGGGATACTTTTTGTTTATATGTGTCTGAGTGCTAGCTGAAGCATGATTCACATGTCAATTGGTATTCCACTGAGGAAGTAACCTCCCACTAGCATTAACCCTGAACAGTGTCTCAGAAAGGTGTGGGGGCCTCTAGAAATCTTCCTCCTTCCAGAATGAAATGTTGAAATACCAAATCCTATGCAGTGCACAGAGCTGCAGTGAGTTCATGCACGTAAAAGCACTGTCATGTCCTCACCCCTAGTCCTCTTCAGTCTCTTAACATTCTTATTGTACTCTCTCCCACAATGTGCCTTGGGAATATTTCCTATGCCTTGGTGTGGAGAAGATGGTTTATATGCCCTGAATAATGCCTAGCAGGCCACAATCACATATTTTCTGTACTTTGGCCAGTTGTGTGTGTTTTTATTTCTAATAAACACTTGAAAATTACCTTTTTATTCTTTGAATTCCACATGGATGTTGTGGCATGTATTCTCTCTCTCTCATAAATAAAGAAGTAAAATATAAGTAAAAAATTTACTGTTCATTTGGAGAATGTATTGCTTAAAAAAACAGATTGTGGAAAAAAATCATAGTTATTCTACTTTTGATATATTCCCAATAGGTGTTTGGGAATCATGAGGAAACTTACACATCCTCTTGATTTCCAGATAAACAAGAGCAGAACTCATAATAGAAAGGAAGCTTCTTCTATATCTTACTAACAAAATACTGACATTTAGGACCCTCACTTAGCTGGTAGCTAGATCATATGATTACTTATTTCCTTTGTGAGTTGTTTTTTTTTTTTTTTTTGCTACTGAAATTTATACAGTTAAATTCAACAAAAGTCCTTGGAATTTGATGTATACTTGTAATAAATGCCCTTCTGAACCCTACTATTTATAATGTTTTCCATAAAGAGTTAGTGAAGCTTGAAAATGTGCTAGTCTGACTCATTTCCAGCCTATGTTATGAAACACTAGCTTCATGTACACAAGCATTCTAATTTTTTGAAACTCCTAGTTACATATGTACAAATGCATTTTCCTATAAATATAGGAACAGTATATATCTCCTGAGACTCTATTAAAATAGATCTGAATAAAAGCATGAGAAGGTAATTATTTCCTGTTCTGAATAAATTTTTGAGATTACACATCTTGTTCTGTAAATCATTTCATGTTTGAGGCTGCTTTGCCCCTGGAGAGTGGACTCTAACTCAAAACACATTGATATTTTTGTAGAAGAAGGGATTTCATATGATTAGCATGTGCTTATTTGTAGATATGGATATTATAATGATTTTCCAGGCCCTATGCAGTACTTTCAAAGTAAGGCTACAATAATCATCCTTTATTCATTCATTTTCAGATTCAACTCAAGTATCGAACTTCATTAACCTTGTTGGAAACATAGAAATGCAATGAAACTGCTTTGAATGTTCTCTTTAACCTATAATTCAGATGAAACCAAAATGCAAGGCAAGATGTAATTGAAACCAGACAGCACATATATTGTTGAAATTAAGGGCAAAGTGCAAGTTCATGCTGTAGAGGCTTCCTCGAACTCTTGATAGGATACTTTCCTTGGGGACAAGAATATGTAAATTATAAAAACTTTTCATGTCATTAAATTCATGTAAACAACAAAGCATACACTTTTTGATAGCATATACCTAGAGACCCACGTAGTTCCTTCCACTGGGAGGCTGGACAAAAGAATTTATTGACTTACGACTTCGTCCAAAAACTGAGAATAGAATAGAACAGGTTCTTTTATTTGACTTGCTGACCTTCCAGTTACCATTGTTATCATGAAATTCTCACCATGTACATGCCAGTCCCTGATGTGTCTGGCTTTTAGTATTATTAGCTGAATAATACTAAAAATTCACAGACATAAGCTGTATGCACAAAAATGCCAAGGCCTTCAAGCAGGAAAAAATTCTATGAAGATTTTGTAATACAACAATAAGCAATAGAATTCAGAAACTTCAATGAAATCAGGAGTGCATGCTAAGCATCTTAGGAGCCATTTTGCCTGAAAAAAAGAACAGTTAGACAGCTGGAAATAAAATGTAATTTCTGTATGTGGGGATGGGGAGATAGCCCCAAAAGAGGATAACAGCAGAATTAGAGAATTGAGTGGCAAGGATTTGCCTTTAGTAGATACCATAGAAAGAGCAGGGAATTTGATAGAATAGATAGTAAGACAGGCAGATGATAGGTACATTCTTGTTTGCTTTCCTAGGGCTGGGATAAACTATTTATGATGTTCTTGGACAACAAAGCATTGTATCCTGCAGCCTGTGGGCTCCAGGGACATCATTATTAGTAGCAGGAGCCTGCCTAATTCCAAAGTAATGCCACAGATTTTGAACAGATGTTAATCTCACTTTCCCAGATTTACAGGTTATGGGCTTGGAACGAGATAAGCTAAGGCATCTTGGATCTCTTTCCCAAAAATTCATGTGCCAATCTCCCTACTAATCTCCCTGATGTATATATTCTTGTCTCTTTATCAAGTACCTATTATTGTCTATTTATTTATCATATATTATGTATCTATCATCTACTGAAAATCTATCATCTGTCTACCTTCTTACATGTGTAACTTCTATTGGATTCTGTACTTGAATACTAACCCACACCAGTAAAAAGAAAGTAGTCCTAGAGATGGAGAGATGTTTCAGTAGGCAACAATGTATGCTGCACAAGCATGAGGATCAGAGTAAGCGAGGACCAGAAGAAATCTGTGCCATGTAACAAACTGGTCACAGGTCTGCACATGACTGTAAAACAAATCACTGAGGACATTTGACAGAAGGCTTCCAATGGCTTCCAACCTAGCTAAAAGCAAAAGGAGAGGTTCAGGGAAAGAACCTGCCACAGAGTAATAAGTTGTAGATTGTATACACACACACACACACACTCACACACACACACTCACACACACACACAGACACACATGCACAGCTCAAAACCCTTTATAGAGTCTTTCCTAACTCATTGTTTTAACATTGCTGCAAATAAATAGCAGCTGTTATAAACAGAAGCAACAGAGAGGCCCACTGAGAAGAGAAACCTGTTTTCTCTTAGAATCAATCTTAGTTTGATTAGAGAAAGAACTTGCTTGTACACAAAAACTGGGTACCATAGCTAATGATGTCTGGTAAGTGAAAAATCTGAGATTGGACACTCATGCAGAAAAATGTCACCAAAAGATTGCTTTTGTTTCAGAGAAACATTCCACTTCTCTGGTACTAATCTCTGTTTAAAGTTACATAATCTAGTTTTACACTAAATAACTGACTCAAGCAACATAGGACAAGAAATAATCTTTTTTCTCCAGATTACAATTCTAGATAATTCATGACAGGAGGTCTACCAGCAGAAATCAAGAAAACTGGTCACACCATACCCAAAATCAAGAGCAGAAGGAAAGGATTACTGTTGCATATTTGCTTTCTAGCTTGTCTGCTTTTGCTAAATGCCAGCTACCTCTCTCTTTACTTTTACTCACTTGCCGAGAGAATGGTCCCATCTATAGTGATCAGCCATTCCCACACCAATACAGCAATTAAGATAATCTGCTACAGGCTTGACCATAAGCCGGTTTTAACTAAATATTACATATATGCATTCTCAGAGGCCCATCTCACTAATGTAAAGTTGACAGTTGAGCATAACAATCATACAGATCAATATACTAAATTCTTAGTGGAATCACATATTGGATAATATTATTCATGGTATCTGCTTTAGTTAGATCAGATATATGTGCTAGTCATAAAACACCAAATTACTAATTAAACTGATATTTATTTTCATTGAATATATCATATTATCATTATAACATTCCAGAAAATCAAATATCCATAGATGTCATAAATTTATGATGAGATTTTTATGCAGAAATATTTTTCCAAGTAATATGTAAAGCACAATATTTTGTGTACAACTGAAATGTAATTACCCCTCTGCTAAGTGACATCTAGAGTTTCAGAAGCTGAAAGAGCAGTTGATACTTGATTATAGAAGTCAGCTTGACTGCTGCAATCTGAAATTAGAGAGGAATTTAGGGTGTGCAGAATAGAATTATCCTCATCACAATTATGCCAGGAGCAAACAAACATTCTCATGAGAAGACTGGTCATATTTTTTAATGATCACAATTGAGCTTTTTATAGTCTTCTCTGTAATCCATCTTTCCTAGAACAATATACTCTGTTCCGAGTCTGTAAAGAGCATACATCAATTTTGTATAATTATTCTAGGTGTTCCTTGACAACAGCTTGTCTCCAAACAGCCAACCTGGTTTTTCCTTTAATGAGTGTGCATAAAGCAAGCAGTAATCTTTCTGTGTGTCCATACCCCTGTGCTGTAGTTATAAAATATACATCATTATAGAGGGAAAAGGAAACTTTTGTCTTGTTAATTTGAAAAAAAAATTTATTCTCTGAATTTACCTAGATTCTGAGCAACTTTCTTTTTTTAATTTTAATACATTTTTTATTATTATTTCAGCTCATACAAACTTAATAGGTACACCAGTTCCCTCCCTCCCTCCTCCTTCCCCCAAACCCCCTGCTTTCCCTCCCCTCACGCCTCCCGCCCCATCCCCCCGTGCCTCCCGCCCCAATTCCCAGAGTCCTTTCTTGTGCATGCCTGACTCTCCTCTGGGCCTCCTCTCCGATGACGTACAAGGACCCAGTGGCATTTCCCTGAACCCTTTCCTGTGTTCCCCTTAAGCATAGGAACACTACTGTGGCTGTCAATCCCTTGCCTGAAGGATCTTGGTGCCTTTAGCAGATGCTAGACTTTGTGAGGTCAATAGTGTGTTGGACATTGTGCCGGGCATGCAATATCCAATTATGATTGCTTCGGCCCTAACTTGTGTGGAGTATCTTGCAAATCATTGCTCCTCCCATCCTTTTGCTCTTACACTCTTACTGCCCCCTCTTCCTCAAATGTCCCTGAGCTTCAGGATGGGGAGAGATTAGTCTGGCCTAGTTCTAGGTGGTTGATATAGAGTCTCTGAAGTTCTGGATAGTGGTTTGTTGATTTTCTTTTGTTTTGTTGCTCCTGTAATGCCCTTCACTCCATCGTGATGGGCACTGTATGTCACCCCCTGGCCAGAGACAGAAAGCTATTAAACTGGAGTCTTATTATAAGAGTACATAAAAGGGTAGATGTAATACTTATACCCAAAAGTGGAATCGCAGGGTCATATGGCATTAGGCAATGGGAGGAGTCAATCACCCATTTGCAAAATGGTTGCTTTTTAATCTGCCGGACTATATGCCCTCCCCTTCTGGTGAGTTCATACCCCCTTAGTTGTAAATGATCAGGAACATCTGTGACCTTAACCAGGTGTCACATTACTTTCTTGCAGTCCTTGATGGAAGCCTATTTTCTCTACTGTAACATGGTCACTTTTCTCCTTGTTTCTGGTGTGGCCCTCCAACCCCATCCCTCCTGTTCATAATCCTTCCAATTACTGTAGGTAATACATAGATTTACCTATGAGTGTCTCAAGATGGGCTGGGTGGGTTTGTAATTAGGAGCCACTTATTAGGGAGTACATACAGCGCTTAATTTTCTGGGTCTGGGATTCTTCACTTAATATAATTGTTTCTAATGACATCCATTTCCCGGCAAATTCCAGTAATTCATCATTTTTGAAGGCTGAGTAGTACTCCATTGTATAGATGTACCACAGTTTCCTTATCCACTCCTCAACTGCTGGACATTTGGGTTGATTCCATGTCTTTGCTATTGTAAACAGTGCTGCTATGAACATGGTCGTGCTTGTGCTATCAAGGTGAACCTCTGCTGTATGGGGGGTTATACCCAAAAGTGGAATTGCAGGGTCATATGGCATTTCAATCTTTAATTTTTTTAAGAATATCCAGACGGCTCGCCAGAGTGGCTGTATGAGCCTGCACTCCCACCAGCAATGTAGGAGAGTTCCCCTCTCTCCACATCCTCTCCAGCATTTGCTGTTGTTTGTGTTGTGGATTTTTGCCATCCTGACAGAGGTGAGATGATATCTCAGGGAAGTTTTGATTTGCATTTCTCTCATGGCTAAAGAAGTGGAGCATTTTTTAAGATATTTGTTAAACATTTTAATTTCATCCCTGGTAAAATTTATTTTAAGTTCCAGGGCCCATTTTTTAATTGGGCCATTGGTTTCCTTGATGTATAGTTTTCTAAGTTCTTTGTGCACTCTGGACAGTAGAGCTCTACCAGATATGTGGTTAGTGAAGATTTTCTCCCATTCTGTGGGTTGCAATCTCTTTATCTGAACAGAAGCTCTTTAATTTCACAAGATCCCAACAGTTGAGAGTTGGTAGCAGTGACTGTGCCATTGGATGTCTGTTTAGGAAATGTTGGCCTAGCCCAATCAGCTTGAGGGAGTTCCCTATCCTTTCAACTATGGTTTTTATAGTCTCTGGCCTGATATCAAGGTCCTTGATCCATTTGGAATTAAGTCTTGTACATGGTGACAAGTACGGGTCCAGCTTTAATCTTCTGCATGTGGAGATCCAGTTTTGCCAGCACCATTTGTTGAAGATGCTGTTCTTTTTCCATTGGATTCTTTGGGCCCTTTGTCAAAGACCAAATGGCTATACTTTTGTGGGCTTATATCTGGGTCTTCAATCCTTATCCACTGATCTTTGTGTCTATTTTGGAGCCAGTACCAGGCTGTTTTTATAATTATGGATTTGTAATATAAACTAAGGTTCGGTATGGTAATACCTCCAGCAGTGTTTTTGTTACTCAGGATTGTCTTTGCTATCCTGGGTCTTTTGTGCCTCCATATGAACTTTGAGATTGTTTGGTCAACTTCTTTAAAGAATTGCTTTGGGATTTCAATTGGTGTAGCATTGAATTTGTATATTGCCTTTTGTAGGATGGTCATTTTTACGATGTTGATTCTGCTAATCCAGGAACATGGGAGGTCTTTGCACGTTCTGCTGTCTTCTGCAATTTTTTTCTTTAGGGTTTTAAAGTTTTCCTTGTAAAGGTCTTTTACCTCCTTGGTTAGGTTTATACCAAGGCATTTCATTTTTTTAGGCGCTATAGTGAATGGGATGGTTTCTCTCAAGGCTTTTTCACTTCTTTCATTCTGGGCATATAGGAAGGCCTCTGATTTTCGCACATTTATTTTGTATCCTGCCATCCTGCTGAACTTCTCAATTAGTTCCAGGAGCTTCCTGGTGCAGTTTTTGGGATCACTCAGGTATAAAATCATGTCATCTGCAAATAAGGATAGCTTAACTTCTTCTTTGCCGATTTGAATCCCTCTTATGTCCCTTTCTTGTCTTATGGCTTCAGCTAAGACTTCAAGTACAATATTGAATAGAAGTGGTGAGAGTGGGCAGCCTTGTCTAGTTCCTGATCGAAGTGGGAATGTTCCCAATTGTTCCCCATTGAGCATAATCCTTGCTGAGGGCTTGTTGTATACAGCTTTTATTATATTGATAAAGGTTCCTTCCATTCCTACTGTCTGAAGCGTTTTGATCATAAAAGGCTGTTGGATCTTGTCAAAAGCTTTTTCTGCATCTATCAAGAGTATCATGTGGTCTTGGACTTTGGACTGGTTTACATGATGAATTACATTTATTGATTTGCGTATGTTGAACCAAACTTGTGTGCCGGGGATGAAGCCTTACTTGGTCCCCATGAATAATCTTTTTAATATGTTTTTGAATCCGATTTGCTAAAACTTTGTTGAGAAAATTTGCGTCTGTGTTCATCAGAGAGATCGGCCTCTTTTTTAAGTGAGTCTTTATTAGGTTTTGGGATTAAAACGATATTAGCTTCATAGAAGGAATTTGGTAGTGTTCCTTCCTTTGCTATTTGATGGAACAATTTAAGGAGTATTGGTATTATTAACTCCTTATATGTCTGGTAGAACTCTATGCTGAATCCATCTGGTCCAGGACATTTTTTGGTGGGAAGATTCAAGATTGCTTCCTCAATTTCCTTATATGTTATAGGACTATTTAAATAATTCAAAATTTCCTGATTCAATTTAGGTAAGTTGTGTTTACTTAGAAATTCATCCATCTCTTTTGTGTTGTCAAACTTCACAGAGCATAAGTTTTTGAAATATGATATTATAGTTCTCTGGATTTCTTGTGTATCAGTAGTGATAACTCCATGTTCATTTCTGATTTTGTTAATTTGGGTTTTCCCTCTCTTGCTTTTGGTAAATTTAGCTAGGGATGTATCAATCTTATTGATTTTTTCAAAGAACCAGCTTTTTGACTGGTTGATTTTTTCTATTGTTTTCTTAATCTCGATTTCAGATATTTCTCCCCTTATTTTGCTAATCTCCTCTCTTCTACTACTTTTGGGATCAGATTGCTCTAGTTTCTCTAAAGCTTTCAGCTGCATTGTTAAGTTGTTTATTTCTGATGTTTCCATTTTTTTGATGTAGGCATTAAGAGCTATGAACTTACCTTTTAGAACAGCTTTCATTGTGTCCCAGAGATTTTGGTAAGTTGTATTTTCATTATCATTCACTTTCAGGAAATCTTGAATTTCCTTTTTAATTTCTTCCTGCATCCAGTTCTCATTCAGCATCATATTGTTAAGTTTCCAGGAGTTAGTGTATTTTCTCTTGTTTGATGTGTTGTGGGTGTCCAGCTTTAGGCCGTGGTGGTCTGATAGGGCACAGGTTAGAATTTCAACTTTCTTGTATATGTGTAGATTCGTTTTGTGGCCCAATATGTGATCTATTTTGGAGAAAGTTCCATGTGCTGCTGAGAAAAATGTGTATTCTTTGGTGCATGGGTGAAAAGTTCGATAGAGATCTGTAAGGTCCATTACTTTCAGGGTTTGATTATGTTCCAAAGTGTCTCTGTTAAGCTTTTGACCTGTTGATCTATCCCATGTTGAGAGGGCAGTGTTGAAGTCCCCAAGAATTATCGTTTGGTGCTAGATTTCTTGCTTTAGACACTGTAGGGTTTTCTTAATGAATGTGGAGGGGCCCGTATTGGGTGCATATATGTTCTGTATTGTGAAGTCTTCCTGGTGAATTGTACCTGTGACTAAAAGGTAGTATCCATCCGTGTCTCTTATAATTCTTTGCTTTGAAGTCCACTTTTTCTGATAGCATAATGGCTACCCCTGCCTGTTTTCTACTTCCATTTGCTTGTAGAATTGTTGACCAGCCTTTTATTTTTAGAGCGTGCCTATCTTTTGTGGTGGGATGGGTTTCCTGCAGGCAGCAGTTTGATGGATTATGATTTTTAATCCAAGTTTGTAATCTGTGTTTCTTGATCGGTGAATTAATTCCATTAACATTAATGTTATAATGGAGACCTATTTTTAATTCCAGACATTTATTGTGTTTAGTAGTTTTTATAAGTATATTGCTTTGCTTTTAATGGTGTTATACTTGCCTTCTGTTCTCCTGGATATGTCTTTTTTTTCTTCACGCTTGAGTATCATTTCTAGCATTTTTTGAAGGCCTGGTTTGGTGGACATGTATCCCTTCAAGTTGTCTTTGTGCTGGAAGATTTTTCTTTCTCCCTCAATCATGACGGATAGTTTTGCAGGGTAAATCAGCCTGGGTTGACATTTTTGCTCATTCAATACTTGAAGTATGTCTCTCCAAGCTCTTCTTGCTTTTACTGTTTCGACTGAGAAGTCATTTGTTATTTTAGTAGGTTTACCTTTAAAAGTGACTTGTTTTTTCTCCCTTGAAGCTCTCAGCACCAGTTCTTTATCTTGAATGTGGAGTGTTTTGACTATTAATTGTGGTGTGCTTCTGTTTTGGTCGTATCTGTTTGGGGTGCGGAATGCCTCTTGTATATGGATGGGCCTGTCTTTTTTTTTTAAGTTTTTTTTATTTATTTATTCAATTGTGTGCATGTGCATGTGTGCGCGTGTGTATATGTATGTAGAACCACGGATGAATTAGGGAACCACCATGGACGCCTCCACCTCCTCCTTGTTTACTCTGCCCGGGGATTCACAGGCTCCACCCTACCAGGACTGGAAATGCAGGCCGCCCCGCTCCGCCTGGCATCTAAATGTGGGGTGTAGGATCCAAACTCAGGACCTTCCGCCTGCAAGGCAGAAGCTTAACCCCTGAGCCATCTCTCCAGCCCAGGGCCTGTCTTTTTTTAGATGAGGAAAGTTTTCCTTGATGATGGTTTGAAAAATTTCCTCAGGGGTGGTATTTTGAGATTCTTGCTCTGGTATTCCATGAATATGCATGTTAGGCTTCTTCAGGGTGTCCCATATCTCCTGAATATTTCTCTCAAGTACCTTTTTGGCTTTAACAACCTCTTCCATTGAGCTGGTTAATACTCCCACTTTATCTTCAAAATCTGAAATTCTCTTTTCTCCTTTGTTAGTTCTGCTGATAAGACTCTCTGTGGAGTTCTGGGTTGAAGATAACTTGTCTTTTAGCTCAGTTTTAAACTCTGCTTGAGTCTGTTTTAACTGCTCTGTGCCAGTTTTTGTTTCTTGCACTGTTTTTCTCAACTCCTCCAAGTGTCTGTTATGTTTCTCTTCAAAGCGATTGATTCGATTATGTAATTCCTCCCGGATTTCCTCTTTCATAGTATTGAACATGGTAATGATCAGATTTTTTAAAATTTTTTTTATTATTATTTATCCAATTGTGCGTGTGTGTAGAACCTCGGACAAATCGGGAACCACCATAAACGCCTCCACCTCCTTCTGCCCTGGGATTCACAGGCTTCGCCCTACCAGGACCGGAAGCGCAGGCAGTCCCCGCTTCCGCCTGGCGTCTATACGTGGGATCTGGGATCCGAACTCAGGAACTTATGCCTGCAAGGCAGAGGCCTAACCCCTGAGCTACCTCTTCAGCCTGGTAATGATAATATTTTGAAAGTCGTTATCCTGGGTCAGACTTTCTTGGCCTTTTTCCGTGGGTTTGTTCTGGTTGGAGTCCAGGTCGCGGGGTGAGGCCCGGCTGGGCCGCACGTGCGCGTCCCGACTGGTGGAGCCCGGTGGGGTAAAGGGCGATTCTGAGCAACTTTCTAAGAAGGAAAGTTGAACTATGTGACTAAAGTGAGCAGCACTAGTCAGGCAATGGATGGACAATGCAGAGGAGTGAATGTTTTAGGGATGTATGAACTTTGCTAAAAATGATTTTTTTTTAGAAAATATTGTTTATTATTAAGCATTCATTTTTTTCTCAAGGAAAGGTTGAGTATTTATTTGTTCTGATTCATCATCTTCAGATACTACAGATGGCTTCATGAAAGCTAAAGGATGTTTGTTTTGTCACAACAAACAAAATGATTTTTGTCAAAGGTTTATAAAATTTTTGTATAATAAAATTTCCATGTTAAAATGCATGAATATCTGATTTCTAGGTTTTTAATGAATGTACTATTTCAAATAGATCATAGGGAAATTTTGAGATTTCTTCTGGACATCATGCTTATTTTATATTTTGTAAGCATATTGGCAAGTAAATATTCACTGAGTATATTCAAGATGTCCATGTTATATTGTATTTCTCCACTATAATAATTAGAGATAAGTCTGTATTTTTCTACCATGTGTAATATACATTAAATTTTTCTTAATTGTGTACTATCTTTTGGACATGTATATATAACATAAAATTTTTCTCAATTGTATATCTTGGACATGTATTATTGTTATTTACTCCATCTTATTTGACACCAGCCAAGTTTGACCATCATTACATCTAAAAACTCCACTTTCAATAAAGAATTATTTTCATTTCAGAAATATTTGATTAGCTTAAGCCTGAGGCATCTGGTAAATCCACAGAAATTTAAAGTATTTATCTCAAATTAAGACAACATATCTTTTGTAATGTCTTTTTCTGCTTTCTAATATCTCATTCATTTCTGAATGATATTTACTGTGCATATGGTTCTCTTCCAAAGAAAGAGATATTTTTCAGCAGTAGTCTTATGATCAAGATGAGACATTGAAAAGGCTGCTAGTCCGTTCCATAATGTTGCAAATCAGAGCTAAAGAACTCGAATAAAAAGTAAGCTTGTCTTTTTATGCTGGTTTCTATGAAAATTTCAAAGCCTTTCATAGAACGTGCTTAAGCTGTCTGACATCCTGTCTTTTTGTGCCATGTATGAATTCAGCCCACAATTAAAGAACATTTCCCCATTTCAGGAGCTATGGCAAGCAGCTGTCTCTTTCTTCTTGTCACCTGAAACTTCCTTGCCTTTCATTATGGTCACCTACCTTTCAAGCTCAAAATTTCATTCTACATTTTGGAAAAGAATGGAGATTAAATGTTCATATCTCATGCTCAACACCTGTGAAATATCTCTTCTAGCATATGCTGATTCTCCAGGCTTGATGCACTTTTTATTCATTTTCTCTCTTGCTTATAGTAGAGTTGTCAGACAACAGTCAATAGTATGATTTTTTTATTTAATTACTGTTTAGAAATGATACTCATATACCATTTGCTATACTAAGTGTAAGAGATGATAAACGACAAGGAGACATTCATGGAGTTCACACCCAGGTTAAAAATATTTACAAAACCACAAAATATAACCATAATCAGTTAACAATGGTCAGACATGCCAAAATGAGTTTGGAAATGTCTTAGTATTGTGTGTCACTTTTCTGTCTTCATATGGTCTTGCTTGCATTCCTCAACCTGAGCATTTCTCTTTTGGAAAATCCTCTAGGTTAGTAATTACCAAGGTTTGTTTTGTGATTGTGGCAATAAACTATATGCTACTAACTTAACTAGGTATTTGGAAAAATAGTATGACATATTTTAGACATTGGTTTTCCTTTTTTTAATTATAACTGTCACATAGACAGGATTTATGTAATAAATTGACTTCTTTATGAAGTAAAGACTGAATTCAAGCTAGTTTTCCTGGGTAGAAACTCTACATATGTGTTGTTGTAGTTCATTGCTAGAGAAATGAGTGTCCTTTGCAGTAGTGTTTTGGAAACCTGAACCTAATGCTCTCAAAAATACATTTTCCACTGTTGACCTTTAAAATAATCTGTTTTGTGAATTCTTTTATCAAACCACTCAATGCATGTTTGGTCATTAGATGTTTCCAAAAGCAATGTCAATGAATGAAATGAGAGAGAGAGAGAGAAAGAGAGAGAGAGAGAGAGAAAATATAAAAATGATAGAAGTGTAGTATTTCAGACAGAATTGTCAGGGAGCTTAATCAGAGGTTGTTCCAGAAAAATCAGATGATGCAGTGTTTCGACTTAGGCAAATGTGTTTCATCTAGAAGGAGCAAAAAGTAGAAAGATGATAGACAGCAACGTATATTTTGTATGACTAGAGCAAAGTGGAGAGATGTATTATTCAGATTAGAAAGAAAATCTAGGAGCAGAGCATTATTAAAATAAATCAAAGAAATAGAATTTCTTACTTCATATATTTAGCTGTGGGACAAGGTTGAAGCTTAGTAGAATACTTGTCTAATATGTGTGAGACCCCAGGTATAATGCCCAACTCCATAAGAAAATAAAATGAAATCTAGGAAGTTGACTCAGGGCTTAAATACTTTTGTCTCACAAGCAAAAAGACCTGAGTCAGAATCTTCAAATCCCACTTAACAATGCAGGCCAGGTGAGGTGATCCTCCTATAATTCTAGTCCTAAAAGGAGGAGCCTGGAAATACCTAGAGCAAGGTACTAGCTAGACTGGCCCTAATGTTTTATCTGGTTGTATGGAGACCCAGCCTCAAAATAATAAGATGAAAAAAGCTTAATTAAAAAAATCATAAAATGTATTTAAATGATTTCCATAGAAGAAAATGGAGTATAATGAAAAAAATGAACCTTTCCCTCTAAATAAACTTAAAATATCTGTAGCGACATCATTTTGAGATTATGATTATTACCAGCAATTCAAATGAAGCTTTACTTACAAAAATGAAGTTTCCCTGACCCATTTTTCAGATGTTAGACAACTAGTGTGAGAAATCTCAGTTCAATCTATCCTCTCTACCTTAGGGCAACACAGAGTCATAATACAGACTGTAAAATCAAGCCAGTTTTTACCAAAGATCTAATTAAAATTTGTTGGACTCCTAGAGTTACATTTTTCTACTGAAAATTTGCTACTGTTTTGCACATGATTTATTGATATTTACACAGAACACTAGGTTATAAAATAAAAACAGACAGAAAATATTTTAGTGACCACATACCTAAGATATTACTAAAATATCTGGTGGTTCATAATGTAAAGATGAAGTATATCCTGTGTGAAGGATCAAGGTCGCTGTGCCTGGCAGTTCTCCACTTTTTCTTGTGTCCGTGTATTCTTTCCAAAGCTGTGTTATTGTCTCATGTGTTAATAAAGGTTACACAGTAAGCATTCACATTCTTACCAGAAGTCCAACCCATGTAACATCTATTTATTCAAAATCTACAAACAAATTCATCCGTGGTTCTACACATACACAGACACACACATACACACACACACACAGACACACACACGCACACATACACAGAGTTGAATAAATAATAATAATAATAATGATAAATGTAAAAAAAAAATCTACAAACATCATGTGTTTACCAGAAATCTCATGGTTTGAGAACCTAGAGGATGAACACAGTGTTGTGCTTCTTTCTAATGAGATTTCAACAAGTAGAAATTAACTTCATTCATTAATTAAGACATTTCCAATGCTGCATATTTAGTACATTGTGGAAAAAAAAGGGTTTGGCATCCTGAAAATGATTACATAGCAAAGAAGGTAGACATAGAACAATGTCTTTAGAACTATGATGAGTACCACAAAGACATAATATTTTGTATTTTTATATCCCTTTATATCTTACAGGCCAAATCTTTTTTTAAAATTTGTTTATTATTATTATTTCTGCTCATACAAACTTAACAGGTACACTGGGCCCCTCCCTCCCTCCAACTCCCCCCCACCCCCCTCCTCTCCTTTTCCTTCCCCTTCCACTTCCCCTCCCTCCCCATTCCCCAATGCCTCCCCCCAGTGCCTCCCCTCCCATCCCCTGAGCATCCTTTAATGTGCATGCCAAACTCTCCTCTGGGTCCTCTTCTCCAACGAGGTGCTAGGACCCAGGGGTATTTCCCAGAACCCTTTCCTGTGTTCCCCTTAAGCTTAGGAACACTACTGTGACTGTCAGTCTCTAGCCTCCAAGGATCCTAGTGCCTTCAGTCCATGCTAGACTTTGTGGGGTCAATAATGTGTTGGACATTGTGTAGGTCATGCAAAGTCCTATTGTGATTGCTTCGGCCCTTACTTGCGTGGAGTATCTTGCATATCATTACTCCTCCCATCCTTGTGCTCTTACAATCTTACCGCCCCCTCTTCCGCAAATTTCCCTGAGCTTCAGGATAGGGAGAGATTAGGCTAGCTTAGTTCCTGGTGCTTGATATAGAGTCTCTGATGTTCTGAATTATGATTTGTGGATTTTTTTTTTAGTTTTGCTGCACCTGCAATGCCCTTGGCTCCATTCTGATGGGTATGTCACCCCCTGGCCAGAGATAAAAACCTGTTAAATTAGAGTCTTGTTATAAGAGTATATTCAAAGGTAGATGGAATAAAAGTAGGACCAAATCTATAAAATGTATGTTATATGTACTAATCATGAAATTTTTGCATGTGTGTTATTTTAGCTTCAAAATCATTTCTGTAAATGGTTAATAGCACTGTAAAATGTATTTGAGAAGTTAATTAAACAAGTATTTGAATGAGTTAATAAATGATTTGCTGGTTTATTGGCCTTTTAAAATCTATGTTCAAAAAGAGAAAAAAATCCAGGTGAAGATGAAAGAAAGTGAATTTAATCAAGAAATAAAATATATCCACATTAAGGCAGATGTTGGATATGCTCAAGCAAGCCATTTAATTTCTTCCTTAAAGGAACTTTATAACTATAATACAAATCAACTTCATTTTTATATGAACAATTTTAAAATAGAAAGAAGGAGACTACTCTGACCTTTGAAAATGTATTTCCTATTCTTTACTTAGCCTTCTCTGATTTTATTTCTTGGTAAGTGACCCGGCAATACAAAGACAACAGAGCAATTTATTACTTTTATTATACAACATTTCATACTACATAGAAATATTGTCATTGAAAAAATTGGCTTGTGCTTCCAGATGCAATAACAAAATGACAGCTTTCATGATGAACTTCTTACTCACCAACCTCCTGAGTCAGATTGGCTAGTCCATGGGTCACTGGCATCTGAGAACTACACAATAGTGTTCATTAGTGATAACCTTGTTTACTAGATATTTCTGTTTCTGACTGCATTCCCATCTGCTTGTCAGTAATAATTGCCAGTAACTCATTGAGATAAATAATAGCCTGTCACATTATTTGGAACCATAAAAAGATAGTTTTTAGCACTAACTTAAAACATCTGATTCAAAAGTCTCAGCTAATCATATGACTGTAAATTATAGTGCAAATCAAAAATACTTATAGCCACTGGAAGTCATGGACTTAACACTGAACCTGCCATTTGCAGTATTTTATCCTAAAACAAAATGAGATAGTTTCCTGCCATGACATTTGCTAGAACTCACTCAATAGAAAGCAATTTAGAAATTATGTAATAGGTTCACAGAATTTTAAAACAAGATTGCTAGCTTAACAGACACCTAATAAATTGAATACTTCATTGCTTAATTTAAAATGTAGACACATAGACACACTGTTTTATGACAGCATTGTAAAAGTGAAGTGACTACAATATGTTTTAAATGTACAAGAATGAGAGAAGAGAGGTAATTAGGAAGCTACTAGGGATTTTAAATGTGACCATTTTAATGGCCTTCGGTCCTTCCAAAGTAATTAATGGCAGGAAAAATCTTTAAAGTTGAATTACTGAAAATAAGTAAGCAGTATCTGCCTTGAAAGATTCTAGATGGTTCTATGCTTCTACAATGCAAAAGTTTCTAAAACAATTCACCGTGAGAAGACGCTAAAACATCAACCCCTTTCATAAGGCTGCCAACAGATCCATAATTCTAGCTTAGCATCTATCTTAGGAAATGTTGTTGCTTGAATTCCCACTTTGCGTACATGGTTTCCTCATTTGCATCTAAGTAATTTACATATTTTCATCAGTCTTAGTAGGCTTGTTTTTCCCCCCGTTTTATTATTTTGATGAGCAGAGTTCAATTAATAATTATTTTGATTATATGTCCCTTTGTACTGAAAAAGAGTCAGTTGTTGGAGAATTAACATCAATGTATCTACTTTTGACTGATGGTGTATCTTGGACATATTTCTAGATAATCTTAAATAATTTCTGTAGTAAGAGTTTTCATTGAGGATAAAAAAAATATTGCTTTATGGAATATTTCTGGGTATTCTTAAACATTTTTGAGAAACTGTTAAATATGTTACAAAGAGTGCTATTTCACAACATAAGATTCGGTAAGACCAGGGTAGGCATAAGGCTATCTCACACTAGTAACAGATCCCTCTCAACATTCTACCAAATGTCTGATGTATCATGAAATATTTCCAACTTAACTGGTGGGTAGAGTACTTCTCAGGCCTTTCACTGCAGTTCTTACTTTAAGTTCATGCATTCTCTTCTCCTGCATGTGTTGAGCAATACTCTGCTATAGTCTTAAAGACTTTCTACAGATCTCCATGTTTTTATGTAGCTTTCTCCTCTTCTATGCTTCCTGTGTGTTCTGGTTGTCTTGATCTCCAGAAAGAACACTGGGGCCACTGTAGAGCTCACCTAATTTGTTCTTTTTCATTCTGGATCATAGTCCAAAGCTTATGTTCCATCTTGTCCAATCCAATCACTTTCATGGTTCCTACACAAGTCCACTTGAAGACCTTTGTGTCAAATTTTTGGTGCTGGAACAAAATAACTGAAAAAATCATTTCAAGTGAGGAAATGACTATTTTACCTTCATGTTTCTGAGATTTCATCCATGGTGTTGAGCCCATTGCTTTTAATCATGTAGAAAAGCAAAAATATCATGAAAGAGAGAGACTTGATCAAACATTATTTGATCAAGAGTATCTGTCAACATCTGTGACTATTTACTGAGGGCTGTTTCTGGCTGCCAATGTGTCCCTGGCTCTTGGATACATCAGCTAGGAAATAAAGGATAATGACTCTGGGACCTAAATCAATGATTGTTTAATGGAAAGGGTAATTGTTACATCTCGCCAAATGATCAGGTGCACAAATCCTGGATCACACTTTATGTCATGTTCCAGAAGACCCCAGAGTAATTGAACTATTCACCACATAAATTTGTTATTGATTTATAATATATTGACTTTATATGTTCCTTTGTCTCAGTTCTACATTTGACCTTAAGCATTGCACTAAATTGCCTCTCAAACTTTTGGTCTTTTAATATTTGATCTTTTTATGAAGTGATCTTAACTATATAAGTTTTTCTATCATTGCTGTGACTAAATTCCTAATCAGAATCAAGTTTATTTTGGCTTAAAACTTAAAAAGTAATATATTCCATAATTGCAAGAAAGGCAAGTACAAAATGTGACTGGTCTTATTGTACATGCAGTCAGAAAATAGAAAGATAATGGGGTCAGGCTACAAACCTCAAGGACTGTTGCTAGTCATTCACTTCCTCAAATAAGGCTGCGCTTCATAAAAATTCTACAGTCTCCTAAAACAACATCACAGTTGGTAAATAAATGTTCAAACCATGGACCTATGGGGAACATTTTCCATTCAAACCAAAGCAGCATGAGACAGATTATTGTAAGGGCTTTAACTTCAAAAATGATTGTCATTTCAATCAATTACATGCTTGAATTTGTTGCCTATATTTTAATCTATTATTATGCCCTCTCTTTCACATCTAAAGATGCTCCTTCTTGTGCTTTCTTTATTCCCAATTTTTGGATTATATGTATTATGTAGATAATATATGTACGTATATACTTTTTATTATTTCATTATCATCTTCTATCTATTCAGTTTCATTAGCTTTAGACTAAATTCCTGAATGATGTTTTAGCTGCCTATATATTATCAGTTAATAGTTAAAATTCTTCAGCATTTGAAACATTTAAATTTATTTTGTTTTCCCCATACTCTTTTGTTCCCAACTAAGATGATTCATCTACATTTCTATAAGACATACATCTAGGTGTGCCTCTGAGGGTGTTTCCAGAGACATTTAATAGTAGATGATAGACCCATTCTGAATATGGGTGACACTACTTCATGTGCTGGGATGTCAGAATGAGTAAAGAAGGAAGAGCCAGCGGAGCGCCAACATTCCTGTGTTCTGCTTCCTCTGTCAATGTGCAAGCAGCTCTGCTACACACTTCTGTCACCTTGCTTTCTGCACCATGACAATCCCCTCTGTTAAGTTACTTTTGTCAGGTATTTTGTCATGGTAATAAGAAATAACTAATGCAGAAAATTGCTAACAATAGTAGGGTGGTGAATACCACCATACCTACCATAAGATTATTAATCCTTCAGATTTGTGTGACCAGTGCAGAAGAATATGGGGTGTAGATTAGGAAAGTATAACCTGGGTTGGCAAGCAGGAACTGGTTTTGTCCATTGGTGCAGGCACATAGAATTCAAGTGTTTCATTGTTCTGAAGATTTGCACCAAAGTTCCTGGGGAAAGTGTATGAGGGGAGGCTATGTGTGCTTGGGTTGAATTCCCTCCATGGACTTCCTGAAGAGCTATGGGTAAAGACTAAATTTCAACAGAATCCTTGGGATGCTGGAGATGCAAGGAACGTGGAACATTCTTGTTAAGGATACTGCAGATGTGGGCAGGAAGTAACCTTCTAATGAGCTATATATACTGCAGATGGTAGAGCCATGTGAGTTATATATTCTTTCCACTAGAGCTCATCATAAACTCTAGGCACAGAACTATAGCATTAACTGTTTTTCTTACTGGTCCTGTCTTTCCTTGCTATCTCTCTTCTTTAGTCTTTTGGAATGATTTTTTTGACATTTTTACAGTTTTACAGCTTTATTGTACACTCTGCAGTTAGTTCTCAACCACATCGATTGTAGATTTTTTTTTAACACTGTCACGGGGCCATAGGTTACCAAAATGTAGAGCTTATTTCATCCTTATTGGGTTTTCTGGACAACTGGATATGGATATAGAATAGAACTTTTCTTATTCCTTTGGTCCAGGTAGCTTTGTTGAATCTGATGTCAATGAGCACATCTGAAGCCCCTATTTTCTTCATAGTAAATTTTAGGATTTATTTGAGTTCCCAAGGAGAACACTTCTTGAAATCCACTCCATGAATGGGTTTGTGAATGTCAACAGTGTATTCTCAGATCACCATCTTGTTGATGCCAGAAAGGCCCTTCTTACCACCCTTCTTTGTAGGAGCCATTCAGCCAGGTCTCTGGAATGATTTTTTTTTTTAAAGAAAAATCTCTGAGCTTCTGGAAAATTAAGAAAAATCAATGATTTTAAATTTTCAGAGACTCAGAGCTGAGTTTGCCTTCAATCTCAGTAGAGACTGACCTTTTGAGTACTTTTAAACTGTTAAAATTATGAGGACTTTTGAAGTTGGACTAAATAAATGCTTCTTGCTTTATGAGATGCTAGTGATCATATGAAGTTTAAGGGAAGAATGCTATGGTTTGAATGTGAAAAGGCCCACACAGACTCATGTGTTTGAGAAGTCTACAGATACAAATACTCTAGGGATGTTATGGAATCTTTGGGAGTATGACATAGGTAGCAAAGGAAGGCTACTGAGGGAAGGACTGGAAACTGATATCTGATTCTGCTTTTTACTTGAGGGTTCTGCCTCCTGACTTTCCAAGATATAAAGAGTCTGCATCACACACTTTCACTACCATTTCTTCCATATCATGATGAGCTTACTCTTTCTAATATGGGCCAAAATAAATCCCTTAAATTGCTTCCATTAGGTATTCTGCCACCTTAACCAGAAAATTATTAGTAGACGTTAATAGTGCTACCTCAAAGATTCAATAATATATGATGTGGGTAGCAATAATTTTGTTTAGAAGAGTGACTTACAACCAGCAATAAGCTGTAGACCTGTTTGAGAGAAATGTCACTGATCTTACTAGAAATAATTTAGGTTTTATACAAATGATCCTTCTGGAAAAAGGCAGAAATACTCCCACATAGCTCATAATTCAATGAATTTCTTGCAAATTGAAAACTTGGTACCATTTTCAGTCAATTCTGCATCTTCTGCCAACACATATTTACATAGCATCTCCAAAACAGAAGTTTATTCCATTAAACTACATTTTATGCATGATCATTTCTTGTGGCTCACTCTAAAAAATACTCTCTTCAAGTAAATTATATTTATAAATTGAAATTGATTTTTCAGTTCCTATAAGGCTGTAAATGTTAACAAAGTTCCCTTGTATTGAAATTTCTATATAATTATTAATAGTATACAATTGATTAAAACATGAAAAATAAGATTTTACTGGAAATATAATCTTAGTAAGTTGGCTAGATCTTCTAAAATTTATTCATGTGCTAAGAGATAAATATGACTTATTCTTAGAATAAAGCATGATTCATGGAAATCAGCAAATGCAGATTATGTTATGTCACCAACAAATTCAAGACTTATAATTTAATATTTATTATTGAATTCATTATTTGCAGAAGGATAATTAACATATCTCAACTAAATCATTTTTAAACAAATAAGTGTATGAAATGAATTGAATAGACATTTGCCTAGGTATAGAGATCATATCCGTACCAAGCAAAAATAAGGTAACTTTTTTAAGTTTCTAATAATATACTGTCAAATTTTAATGAAAGTGGACATCCTATAAGCTAAAAAATTGCTTAAATTAGAAATTTTAACCTTGTATTTGAAGTAATGCAAAAAATTATGATGGCTCTTTCACTACAGAGTCTATATAAATGTAATCAATTTGGACTGTTCACATTGTTTGGAATATTTTATTATTTTTTCTGAGTATTTTTCTAACACCTCAGAAGTTCTGTTTATGACTTTGAACAAAGTAATGCAACAAGACTCTAGTGGGTCAAATATTTTTTTTCTTTTATGAAGAGGGGGAGTACCAGGAATAGACCAGAAGTGCTTTAAACCCAGATAATATAATTACTACAAAGCAGAAAATTTGAAGGGAATTTTTTCAGCAAACATGGGAAAATACCATGAGTTTTACTTTACTAGCACCTACTACCATTTCTAAACTAAAAGATCTCTTAAATGGTGTTTTCTAGTTCAGTGTCCTAAAATATTTGAACTTTTCAGGCCTGATAAAACTTGAAGTGGGTTAATAATGTCCTTAGAACCTTCTCTATTCCTATGTAAGGTTTTAAGAGCCGAACAGATACAATTTGTCTGCACTATGTGGAACATCACTATTCCCAATGAAATGACAATTCCCTCCCTCTGCAGATCAATCAGGAAAGTTGACTGACTTAAGGATGTGTGTGCTGGTGTCGGGGAGTAGCATACTGGATTGTCTTCCTCCACTGTTGACCCATGCAGCAGGACTTGTAAGTCAGTGAACAACTGACTTCCTGAACGACTGAGTAGATGCTAGACTGGTGCTCTAGCAATGGTTCTCTGGGCATGGCCAGGTGGCATGGAATAATGAGACTGAAGTTATCTAAATGAGCAAAGCACTTGCCACAGGAGACCGTGACTAAGAATAGACAGGGGAGTGAAAGCGGCTCTGCAGATAAAGTGCATGGAAATTAATCATGAATCAATATTGCCAAGTAAAGAAAAATGAGGAGTAAAATCCAGGGGGAAAAGACTAAGTAAGTTTTATAGAGTGGTCACAGAATAAGAGCTAGAAAAGGAGGAAGGAGCCTAGTGAAAGACATGAAGAGAAATAACAATTTCACCACAGCCAAGAATCATAAATTCCAGATGCACTTAACAAGTATCCCACTCATTCCAGCCACATTCCAAGACTACAGCAGAGATTAAAATATAGATGGCAAGTGTCTTACATTTATTAATCAAAGGAACAAGAGATGGTCCTAAATAAATCCTATGCTTACAAATAAAGTAACTTAGGAGGAATAATGATAAAAAAATAAAAAATGTTTCAAAAATATTTTGAAAATATAAGATTTATTTAAAGATTAGCTGGCTTATAATCGGAAAGAAACTGGAGCTTCTTGGAACTTAAGAAAAATCAATGACAATTAAGAATTGTACTTTTTGAAGAAGTAACATGGAAAATTAAAGAGTTCTTTGTAAATAAGTTTTCTTTTTTAATTTTATCTATTTATTTATTTATTTAATTATTTATTTATTAAATTGTGCATGTGTGCATATGTATGTGTGTAGAACCACGGGCGAACTCGGGAACCACCATGGACTACCTCCACCTCCTCCTTGTTTACTCTGTCCCGGGATTCACAGGCTCCATCCTACCAGGACCAGAAATGCAGGCCGCCCCAGCTTTCACCCAGCGTCTATACGTGGGGTGTAGGATCTGAACTCAGGACCTTCAACCTGCAAGGTAGAGGCTTAATCCCTGAGCCACCTCTCCAGCCCATCTGTAAATAAGTTTTCTAGCAATAGTATTGCTTCAGTGTCTGGACATTATATGCTTCATTGGGGGCACAAATATAATACTATATTTTGGTAATTTTAATTATTTTTCTATTATGTCCTCATGTTCTGAAATTGTCTGAAATTTTTGTGTCACAAAGAAGATTTGTATACATTGTATACAGGTCTGGGATTCTTAAAGACTACTTCCCTTCATATCTGTGGCTGTTAATCACCTAGTCTGTATAAAATGAGTACTCCTATTTCCTGGACAGTTACATATAAGCAATTTTATACTTGCAACTGTGGACAAATCTCTTAAAGTCCATAAATCTATTGATAATAATGAAAAACAGCAAATAAAAAAGAAAGAAGAAAAAGCCTGTGTAGGAATAATTTTGTAAACTAAAATCAGCAATACAAGCATTAAAGGTTTATTTTTACTATGTGATTTTGCAATGGTGTGTAAGCTCTTCATAAGGTTGATGTAACTTAGCTTTCCTCTATCTCATGTTCAGATGTGCTTTGTTTTAAATTTGCTAGTATTTCAAATCATAGAAAATGTATGTATATATGGATGACTGTGTATTCACATATTTGTATATATGAATAGTTTATCACTTCAATCTTATCATGTCTTTTCTAAAATTTCCAGCAAATTTAAAGTTCACTACTCTTACTGTCATACCGCTTCTAATCCATGGAAACCAAGTAATTTATTTATAGATACAGGCCACACTCCTTGCATATATGATTCTTAAATGCCACACAACTGTAAGTGGCTGACTTTGCAGTCTTATTATTTGTGCCAGTTTTCAGTATCAGTTCCACATTCTTTCCACTAGCAGCATATGGCTTTGCCTGGTCTATTCAGTAAATACTCATAATTATTCTGCTGAGCTTTGGTGACGATGAATGTGTGTGCTATTGGAGATAAATTGTGCAATCTGGAAAGAAAACAAAGATGAGTTTTTTCTGCATGGATATTTTTACTCATTTTTGCAGTGGAGGCAGATGCTTTGCTTCATACAGGAACTGAATATTGCAGTGGGGAAAGGAGGCTGAGTGCATTGCAGTCTTTGCTTGTCTTTATCTGCTTCCATGGCTGACCAGGATGCTTCTGATCAGCTCTTCTACTGCATCAATGAACTATTTGCCAGTCAAGGTTATTAGACTAAGGTAATGAATGTAAAGTACCTCCTCAAAAAAAAATGCTAAGCTAAATTTAAACATGAATGTTATATGGTGCAAAACCTAAATATTGGAACACTTCTTGATTAAATATCAGAGCTTATATTCTTTTTTGCTGGGACAAAATGAACATTTACTTTGACAAAATTGGAAGGCAAAACTGCCTAAGAAACCAACAAAAGGGTAATATTTGGCTGTCTCCTCTACTGTGGTAAGAGTTCTTTCCCTTTCTCCTTTTACCATTTCCTCTAGTGATTATTACTGCCAAAACTAATAGACCAAAACCTCTCCTTTCTAAATTTATAGTGGAATGAAATATTATCAAATGATTCTCAAGAAGTTAGAGTTATTGCTATCAAAGAAAACCTTATATATAATTGTCAGTCCTTCCTTTTTCCTAACACAATTAAATTAATGCAACCCAAATTCATTTTTCTATTAGAGCTGGAAGGCAAAACAAGTTACAAAAACAAGGTATGATCACATTGTACTTGTGTGTAACTTGCTTTGGTTTAAAGTAATCTTACCAATCCCATTTTCTTCCTAAAACTTTCAGAGGATTGCAAAGTTTCTACCTTATTTTATTTTACTTTTTTAACTTTTATTTTTGGTGTGTGGTGTGTGTGTGTGTGTGTGTGTGTGTGTGAGTGTGTGTGTGATGGGGGAGAGGGAGAAAAACACTGTGTGTCATGTCCCCATGGAGGACCAGAGGCGACTTAGGGAGTCATCCTAGATTGCTTCTACCTCCTTTTGGCTTTACTCTGAGATTTTCCGGACTCTGCCCACCAGACCCACAAGTGTACCTCCACAGTTTCTGCCCAGTGTTTTTACATGGGACTTGGGATCCGAATATAGGACCTTCTGCTTGCCAAGAAGAGTCCTAACCTATCCAGTTAAATGATGTCAGTTAAACTCTTACAGGATGCATGATATTTTGTGAGGAAGAAACATTTCTGAACTAAATGACATGTGAAAAGCTCAATTACAATTCATTTTTTATATATCCTTAAGTATTTGAGAACTGCTCATCGGTGGCAGCAAGCTCTTACATCCTTTGGTGTCTTGTTTACTGAATCAAATGGAAAGAACACAGGATGCCCCTCTTTGAGTGTGTGCACATTATTCAGAAGTAAATCTTGATGGAGAAAGATCCTCATTATCTTAGTTTAACAGCAACATCCCACCAATCTGTTACTAAAAACCCTGTTCTCAATTTTTAGGCTGACGACTGAAACTCCTGCCATATCTACCCACCTGGAGCTCACCCGCTTCTTCTGGATGTTTATATAGCATCTAGACACAATCAACTGACTTCTCAGTTCTGCTCAGATCATACAGTGATGGATGTGGGCTCTAGTAATAGCATTACCAATGTCTTCTGCATGCTGAAGTTGAAATATCAAAGCCAGAGTCAGGTCACTTATTAAGAAATCATGGCCTCTCTTTTAAATTAAGGAATGTTGTTGCTTCCTGAATGAACTCACAGATCAAAATTTTGTTTGTTTGCTGTAGACATGTGTGCTGCTTTTTTTTCAACAGTTAACTTAATACTTGAGATGTGGGCCTCTGGGCAAACCTGTAAAGACTTACTCAGTTAAGACAGGCCTCTGAGCAAATCTGTAGAAGATTGCCTTGACTAAGTAATTGATAGAAGATTCAGACCACAATACATGGGATCATTCTCTAGACAGTGGATAAAATAAAACTGCTTAGCATTTTTCATCAATCTAGCAAAATAGAGAGGATATTATGTAGCTTTGGTCCTGAGCTATTGACATTGGATGTGATGTGTCCACTTACCTTGACTTCTTCTGGTATAATTTCTCCTGCTGTGATGAATTGTAATTTAAAATTGTAAGCATGAATAAAAAATCCCTTCTTCCTTTAAATGATTTACGTCAGGTATTTATTATAGCAATCAAATTATGAAGCTAAGACAACATGCGAAAAATGAAAGTCATTTTTAGCTGAGGTGCAATATTAAGACATACATTCTTGGATCTATAACTGGAGACATGTGTACAGTAGAAAAACTATAGCTTGAGTATTACACTAAAAGATTGCAATGAGAAAGCAGGGATAAGTATTCAATATGCTTGTAAAAGTAGAAAAATAAAATGAAAAAAGAAAATGTAAACTCTAATTTAAAAAAGAACTAAAGTTAATAGTTTGTCAAAGAAAAAAATTAATTGTGAACTAGAGAAAAAAACAGTAAGTTTTCAGTCAGACATCATTGCCCAGTTTCTTCTGGTTTAGGACAATTTACAAAAGAAGCAACCTACATAGAACTTTCAAAAAGTGGAGCTCTTTAGATTTTGGAATGGGTATTCATGAAAACTGAGACATTGGAACATGTACTAAAGGATAAAGAATAACTGTGGAGAGAAAAGAATTTGTGGGGAAATATCAAGTAATTGTGACATCAAACAAGGTCTACAAGTATGCACTAAGATGTCTTCCAGGTACATCAGACGATTCACCACTCTTTTATTTGATAATAAAAAGAAAATACATATATAGATCAATTCATATGCCAAGTTCAAGTTAGAGATCTCACTCTCGAAACAGAAGTGTTTATGAACAGTCAGCAAATGTTTTTAGTGAAAGAAAAATAATCCTTGATATATGAATTTTCCCGGAGGGTCCTTCATTCCTATTTGTACCCTCCTTCAATGTGTAGATTGTTTCTTGCAACTACCCAGATATTAATGCCCCATGGCTATGCAACAGTAATTCAGTACCTTTTTCTTCAAATGTGTATTGCCTTTCACTTAGTCCATAGTACTCTGAAACCTTGTTTTTCTCATTATCACTGGCAAGCCTAGTTTCATATATTTCTTAAGGATGCCTGTGATTCCCCCATTCCAACCAAAAAAATTCCCTATAACCATCATTTAGGTAGTGTCTTTTAAGCCTACAAGACTAACAAAAAAGAGAGAAAGGAAAGAGAAGAAAGAAAGGAAAGAAAGGAGGAAGGAAGGAAGGAAGGAAGAAAAGGAAAGAAGGAAGGAAGGGGGGAGAGAGAGAGAGAAAGAAAGAAGAGAGAGAGAAAGAGAGAGAAAGAAACAGAAAGAAAGAAAGAAAGAAAGAAAGAAAGAAGAGAAAGAAGAAAGAAAGAGAAAGAAGAAAGAGAAGAAGAAAAAAGAAAGAAAAAGAAAGAAAGAAAGAAAAGAAGAAGAAAGAAAGAAGAAGAAAAAAAGAAAGAAAGGAAGAAGGAGAGAAGGAGGAGGGGGGAGGGAGAAGGGAGCAGGAAGGAGAGAGGGTAGGCGGGAGGCGGAGAAGGAAGGTAGGCAGGGAGCGGGGAGGCGGGCAGAAAGAAGGAGGGGAGGGAGGGCGGGGCGGGCCGGGAAGAAAGGAAGAGGGAGGGAGGGAGATAGGATGTCCCCAAATGCAAAGAAGAAGGGAAAACTGTAAAGAAAGACAGGAAAGAAAGGAAGAAGGAAAGCAATAAAGAAAAGAGAAAGAGAAAAGAAAGAAAGGAAAAAGGGTGTAATAAAGGAAGAAAGGAAAAAATTTAAAAATTTTTGTAAATGAATTTTCAATAAAAACCTATCTAAGGTACTTTGAGTCTGATCTGCAACATGTTGCTAGGGAACTTTTGAGAACTCTGCTTTACTTAATATAAGTCACAACTTTTCCCAATATTTGAAAAGTCATCCTCATAATATATCATGACCATATAAAAGATGTCAGTTGTAAGACTGGGAAATTGAGTAACAGAACAACACAACTGGTAGAAACCATACCTTAGCAACTCACCCATTTTGATATCACATTTCAGATAAGGAAGGAACAATGCTCTGAAACTTGAAGTAAATATATTTAGCTGTATTCACTAGTGAGCATTATACCTTTTAATAGTCTAAATGTATAGCCTTAGTATAAAATTGTTTCTATCTGAGAATCACAAAAAAGAGTAAGTCATGGCACATGCCAAGCAAATCGGCAACTTCTTTCCTTCAGATTGAAAATTTGGCCCTTCCCCCACCCGACCAGGATGCGCTCAGTCCAGCCAGAACTCACGGCGACCTAGGTAACAGCACCAGGCCAAATAATTCAGTTCAGTGAAAAACGCACAGAAATTGAAAGAAGGTCTTAAGAATAATAACGACAATGCCCAAGTCAAAGTGCAAATCCATGAGAAACAACACCCAAGAAAACAAATCTCCCACTGAAGAAATGAATTCCATAATGATAGACTCCAACCAGAACAAACCCATGGAAAATAGACAAGAAAGACTGACTCAAGATAACGACTTTCAAAACATGATCATTACCATGTTCAATACTATGAAAGAGGAAATCCGGGAGGAATTAAATAACCGCATCAATCACTTTGAAGAGGAACACAACAGACACATGGAGGAGTTGAGAAAAACAGTGCAAGAAACAAAAACTGGCATAGAGCAGTTAAAACAGACTCAAGAGTTTAAAACTGAACTAAAAGACTAGTTATCTTCAACAAAGAATTCAACAGAGTCTTATCAGCAGAACTAACAAAGCAGAAAACAGAATTTCAGACCTTAAAGACAAAGTGGGAGTATTAACCAGCTCAATGGAAGAGGTTGTTAAAGCCAAAAAGATACTCGAGAGAAATATTCAAGAGTTATGGGACACCCTGAAGAAGCCTAACGTGTATTTACGGAATACCAGAGCAAGAATCCCAAAATACCACCACTGAGGAAATTTTTAAAACTATCATCAAGGAAAACTTCCCTCATCTAAAAAAAGAGAGGCCCATCCATATACAAGAGGCATTCTGCACCCCAAACAGATATGACCAAAACAGAAGCTCCCCATGGCAAATAATAGTTAAAACACTCCACATTCAAGATAAAGAACTGGTGCTGAGAGCTTCAAGGGAAAAAAAAAAGTCACTTTTAAAGGTAAACCTATTAAAATAACAAATGAAATATCAATGGAAACAGTAAAAGCAAGAAGAGCTTGGAGAGGCATACTTCAAGTATTGAATGAGCAAAAATGTCAACCCAGGCTGATATAACCTGCAAAACTATCTGTCATGATCGAGGGACAAAGAAAAATTTTCCAGCACAAAGACAACTTGAAAGGATACATGTCTACCAAACCAGGCCTTCAAAAAATGCTAGAAATGATACACAAACTTGAAGAAAAACACAGGCATATCCAGGAAAACAGAATGGAAGGATAATAGCACCAAAACCTAAAAGTGAAACAATACACTTACAAAAGCCACAAAACATTATAAATGACCAGAATTAAAAATGGTTTCTCCATTATAACATTAAATGTTAATGGAATTAACTCACCGATCAAGAGACACAGATTACAAACTTGGATTAAAAATCATAATCCATCAATCTGCTGCCTGCAGGAAACCCATCTCACCACAAAAGATAGGCATATTCTAAAAATAAAAGGCTGGTCAAAAATCCTGCAAGCAGGGCGAGAGAGGTGGCTCAGGGGTTGAGCCTCTGCCTTGCAGGCAGAAGGTGCTGAGTTCGGATCCTAGACCCCATGTATAGACACCGGGCAGAAGCGAGGGTGGCCTGTGTTTCTAGACCTGGTAGGGAAGAACCTGTGAATCCCAGGGCAGAGTAAACAAGGAGGAGGTGGAGGCAGTCCATGGTGGTTCCCCAATTCGCCCGTGGTTCTACACACACACACACACACACACACACACACACACACACATGCACACATGCACAATTAAATAAATAAAAAAAAATTTAAAAAATTTCTGCACGCAAATGGAACCAGGAAACAGGCAGGGGTAGCCATTATGCTACTGGACACAGTGGGATTCAAGCCAAAAAAAAATCATAAGAGACACAGATGGATACTACATTTTAGTCACAGGTACAATTCCCCAGGAAGACTTCACAATACTGAACATATATGCACCCAATACGGGCCCCTCCACATTCATTAAGAAAACCCTACAGCATCTAAAGTGAGAAATCAACCCCCAAACGATAATTCTTGGGGATCTCAACACCACCCTCTCAACATGGGATAGATCAACAGGTCAAAAGCTTAACAGAGACACGTTGGAACTTAATCAAATCCTTAAAAAATGGACATTACAGAACTCTATCGAACTTTTCATCCACGCACCAAAGAATATACATTTTTCTCGCAGCACACAGAACTTTCTCCAAAATAGATCACATATTGGGGCACAAAATGAATCTCCACATATACAGGAAAGTTGAAATTCTAATCTGTATCTTATCAGACCATCATGGCCTGAAGATTGACATACACAATACAACAAGCAACACAATATACACTAACTCCTGGAAACTTAACACTATGATGCTGATGGAGAATTGGATTCGAGAAGAGATTACAAAGGAAATTCAAGACTTACTGAAAGTGAATGATAATGAAAATAGAACTTACAAAAATCTCTGGGAAACAATGAAAGCTGTCCTAAGAGGTAAGTTCATAGCTCTTAATGCCTACATCAAAAAAAATGGAAACATCAGAAATATATAACTTAACAATGTAGCTGAAAGCTTTAGAGACACTAGAGCAATCTGATCCCAAAAACAGTAGAAGAGAGGAGATTAGCAAAAAAAGGGAAGAAATATCTGAAATCAAGATTAGGAAAACGATAGAGATGATTTTCTCTGGTTGATTTGACTGGTTGATTTACCAGTCAAAAAGCTGGTACTTTGAAAAAATCAATAAGATTCATACATCCCTAGCTAAATTAACCAAAAGCAAGAGAGAGAAAACCCAAATTAACAAAATTAGAAATGAACATGGAGTTATCACTACTGATACCGAAGAAATCCAGAGAATTATAACTTCATATTTCAAAAACTTATACTCTGTTAAATTTAACAACACAAAAGAGATGGATGAATTACTAAGTAAGCACAACTTACCTAAATTGAATCAGAGAGGTGTGAATTATTTAAATAGTCCTATAACATATGAGGAAATAAAGGAAGTAATCTCAAATCTTCCCACCAAAAAATGTCCTGGACCACATGGATTCAGCACAGAGTTCTACCAGAAATTTAAGGAGGTAATAACACCAATACTCCTTAAACTGTTCCATCAAATAGCAAAGAAAGGAACACTACCAAATTCCTTCTATGAAGTTAATATCGTCTTAATCCCAAAACCTAGTAAAGACACACTTAAAAAGAAAACTACAGGTGAATCTCTCTGATGAACACAGATGCAAAGATTCTCAACAATTCTTAGCAAATCAGATTAAAAAAACATCAAAAAGATCATCCATGTGGATCAAGTAGGATTTCTCTCAGGCACACAAAGTTGGTTCAACATACGCAAATCAATAAATGTAATTCACCATATAAACCAGCCCAAAGTTCAAGACCACATGATACTCTGAATAGATGCAGAAAAAGCTTTTAACAAGATCCTTTATGATCCTTTAACAAGGTCCTTTATGATCAAAACCCTAGAGAAGGTTGGAATGGAAGGAACCTTTATCAATATAATAAAAGCTGTATACAACAAGCCAACAGCAAGGATTCTACTCAATGGGGAAAAACTTGAAGCATTCCCACATTGATCAGGAACTAGACAAGGCTGTCCACTCTCACCACTTCTATTCAATATTGTACTTGAAGTCTTAGCTGAAGCCATAAGACAAGAAAGGGACATAAAAGGGATTCAAATCGGCACGGAAGAAGTCAATCTATCCCTATTTGCAGATGACGTGATCTTATACCTGAGTGATCCCAAAAACTCCACCAGGAAGCTCCTGGAACTAATACAGAAGTTCAGTAGGATGGCAGGATACAAAATAAATGTGCAAAAATCAGTGACCTTCTTATATGCCCAGAATGAAAGAAATGAAAAAGCCCCGAGAGAAACAATCCCATTTACTATAGCCCCTACGAAAATGAAATACCTTGGTATAAACCTAACCAAAGAAGTAAGGGACCTTTACAATGAAAACTTTAAAACCCGAAAGAAAGAAATTGCAGAAGACACCAGAAGGTGGAAAGACCTCCCATGTTCCTGGATTTGCAGAATCAACATCATAAAAATGACCATCCTACCAAAGGCAATATACAGATTCAATGCTATATCAATTAAAATCCCAAAGCAATTCTTTAAAGAAGTTGACCAAACAATCTCAAAATTCCTATGGAGGCACAAAAGACCCAGGATAGCAAAGACAATCCTGAGTAACAAAAACACTGCTGGAGGTATTGCCATACCAAACCTTAGTCTATACTACAAATCCATAGTTATAAAGACAACCTGGTACTGGCTCCAAAATAGACACACAGATCAATGGATAAGGATTGAAGACCCAGATATAAGCCCACAAAATTACAGCCATTTGGTCTTTGACAAAGGGGCCCAAAGAATCCAATGGAAAAAGAACAGCATCTTCAACAAATGGTGCTGGCAAAACTGGATCTCCACACGCAGAAGATTAAAGCTGGACCCGTACTTGTCACCATGTACAAGACTTAATTCCAAATGGATCAAGGACCTTGATATCAGGACTATAAAAACCATAGTTGAAAGGATAGGGAACTCCCTTGAGCTGATTGGGCTAGGCCAACATTTCCTAAAAGGACATCCAATAGCACAGTCACTACAAACAACACTCAACAGTTGGGATCTTGTGAAATTAAAGAGCTTCTTTTCAGATGGAGAGATTGTAACACAAGCTCAACAGCAACCCACAGAATGGGAGAAAATCTTCACTAACCACATATCTGATAGAGCTCTACTGTCCAGAGTGCACAAAGAACTTAGAAAACTAAACACCAAGGAAACCGATGTCCCAATTAAAAAATGGGCCCTGGAACTTAAAAGAAACTTTACCAGGGATGAAACTAAAATGTCTAACAAGTATCTTAAAAAATGCTCCACTTCCTTAGCCATCAGGGAAATGCAAATCAAAACTTCCCTGAGATATCATCTCACCCTGGTCAGGATGGCAAAAATCCACAATATAAACAACACCAAATGCTGGAGAGGATGTGGAGATAGGGGAACTCTTCTACATTGCTGATGGAAATGCAGGCTCATAGAACCACTCTCGCAAGCTGTCTAGAGATTCTTAAAGAAATTAAAGATTGAAATGCCATATGACCCTGCTATTCCACTTTTGGGAATAACCCCCCATACAGCAGAGGTTCACATCGATAGCACAAGCATGACCATGTTCATAACAGCACTGTTTACAATAGCAAAGTCATGGAATCAACCCAAATGTCCAACAGTTGACGAGTGGATAAGAAACAGTGGTATATCTATACAATGGAGTACTACTCAGCCATCAAAAATGATGAATTACTAGAATTTGCTGGGAAATGGATGTCATTAGAAACAATTATATTAAGTGAAGTATCCCAGACTCAGAAAATTAAGTGCCATATGTACTCCCTAATAGGTGGCTCCTGGTACCAAACCCATCCATCCCACCTAGAGACACTCAAAGAAAAATTTCTGTAATACCTACAGTAATTGTAAGGATTATGAGCAGGAGGGATGGGGTAGGAGGGCCACACCAGAAACAAGGAAAGAGGGGACCATGTTACAGCAGAGAAAATAGACCTCCATCAAGGACTCAAATAAGTAATGAGGCATCTGATTAAGTTCACAGACTTTCGTTCCTGATCATTTACTACTGAGGGGGTATGATCTCCCCAGAAGAGGAGGGCATATAGTCTGGAAGATAAAAAGTAACCATTTTGCAAATGGGTGATAGACCCCTCCCTCACTGTGGTTTTTATTACATCTACCTTTGAATGTGCTCTTATAACAAGACTCTAGTTTAACAGCTTTTTGTCTCTGGCCAGGGGGTGACATACAATGCTCACCAGGATGGAGTGAAGGGCATTGCAGGAGCAGCAAAACTGCAAAAGAAAATCAACAAACCACAATCCAGAACTTCAGAGACACTAGGCCAGACTAATCTCTCCCCATCCTGAAGCTCAGGGACATTTGCAGAAGAGGGGGCGGTAAGAGTGTAAGAGCAAAAGGATGGGAGGAGCAATGATTTGCAAGATACTCCACACAAGTTAGGGCCGAAGCAATCATAATAGGACTTTGCATGCCCTGCTCAATGTCCAACACACTATTGACCTCACAAAGTCTAGCATCTGCTAAAGGCACTAAGATCCTTGGAGGCAAGGGATTGGCAGCCACAGCAGTGTTCCTATACTTAAGGGGAACACTGGAAAGGGTTCAGGGAAAGGCCACTGGGTCCTTTTAGGTCATTGGAGAGGAGTGCCCAGAGGAGAATCAGGCATGCACAAGAAAGGACTCTCTGGGAATTGTGGCGGAAGGCACTGGTGGATGGGGAGGGAGGGTGGCGGGGAGGGGGAGCAGGGGGTTTCGGGGGGAGGAGGAGGGAGGGAGGGAACTGGTATACCTATTAATTTTGTATGAGCTGAAATAATAATAAAAATATATTAAAAATATATAAATTAAAAAAAGAAATGGTTTTAGGGACTTATTTTTAATTATTTTTATTCTTTAACATATTCATATTTGTTTTCACCATTTACTACCAAAGTAAGTCTGTTGGATTCATATAGGAGAACTTCTTCAGCATTGTTTTAAAAGAACCCCAATCATTTCTGGACTTGTAAATCATTGCTCATTTCATAGCCTCAAATGAAATTTCGGGAAATATGATTTCTAAAATTCCTTCAATTGAATGTTCTATGATTATCTATCTTATGATTCTTGTTAATATTAGTAATTTATTCAACTATGTGACTAGTAAAAACTTCAGATCACTATGGAGAGTGATAGTTACAAGGTCTTCAGTATCTTTAACAGTAAATGCATTGCATCAATATCCATTAGGTTTATATATATGTACATGCATCTGTGTGTATATATATGTACATATATTAGTGACTTTTCCCTTGAAAAATTCATAATTGCAGCACAACAGAATATCACAAGTAAATTGATAACAACTTTCCACTTTGTATGTATATATAAAAATACATAGAAGTAATTTAAGAAAATTGGTTCAGCTTACACATCCTCAGAACAAATCATATTAGGGATAAGTGGTGCTAAATATGATACATGGCGTTGTAGTTATAGAATTTCTTATGTACATTTTATCCCTATAGGGAGTTTAGCCTGACTCAATTGGTTTCGAATTAAAACCAAGAATTAACTGTAGACATTTTTCAGGGCTCATTTATACTCTGAGGTTATTATTTTGTTTCTCAGCTGTCTTCATGATTTGGAATCTCTTTTTACCATTTTCTTCTACTGAGTTATGATTTGATGATACAGAAATGCATATTCTCAAACGCTCTGCAATCATTTAAAATGAGAGCAAGTGTTAGCATTTTCTAATGTGAATATCCCCCAAAAGCTTATGTATTTGATCACTTAGTTTGCTGATGGTCTTCTTTGGGGAGGGCATTGTGGATTTTGATACAGAGTCATTGGAGGTAGGCTACTTGAGTTCAAGCTCCATTTGAAATGATATTTTTCTGTTTCCTGGTTGCCTGCTTGATAAAACCAGATGCTTTTCTTTCTTCATGCATTCATTATCACAATGAACTATATTTTTTAGAAACCATAAGCTAAAGTTCATCATTCCTCCCACCTTAAGATATATTTTATTCACAGCAGTGAGAAATGTTAATTATTATGTCTACGATTGCATTATTGTAACTCTAAATTTGTTATTGCAGATAAGTGCTGTTTGTTTAAGGCTACCATATCAGTGAAGAGTGCTTCCTTTTAATTTTATGTGCCATGTCATTCAGTTTCTGTTTTTGAAGCTTTCATCACTAGTCAATTACATTACTTGGAGGAGGACCTAGATAATACATCATGTGCAGCAGAGGGTGTAATGTGACATAGAGCCCTTCCTTTAATTATCACTCCCTGTTTTCTAGCCTCCCTCTTAAAGCAGCTTCACTCCAAAACATGCTTCCCAAGAGACATTTTGCTTCACTACAGTTCTGGCAACAACAAACCCAAATGACCATAGACTAGAATCTCTGCAAACATGAGATAAAATAAACTTTACCTGTGTAAGTTGGTCTTCCCTTTCTTAAATGATGAGTGAACAATACAAACTGAGATGTTAGTCTTAAGGACAAGAATATACCTGATTTCAGTCTATATTATATAGCCATAGTTAAAAAAAACATTATGAAAATGGCATAAACAGGCACACTGACTGATGGATCAGAACTGAGATTGCAAATATAACTCAACACACTTATATTCATCTAATATTTGACAATAATGGCAACACACATTAGGAAAAGTATCTTTAACAAGTAGTGCTAGCAAAACTGGTTATCTGCATGTAGAAGGAGAAACTGTGCCTGCACCTCTTACCTTATGTGAAAATGAAGTCCTAGTCAATCGAAGACCTCAGTATTAAACCAGAGAGGCTGAAACTTCTAGGAAAAAATAGAGACTACATTAGAACTAAATTGATAGACCTAGGTGAAAATTTTCTGAATCCCATCTTCACAGGAAAAAGACCAACAATTAACAAGTAGGAACTCACAAAATTAAAAACCTTCTGTTATTCAAAAGAAATCGCTATACATGCAAAAAGGCAAATCATAAAATAAGAGGAAATTTTTGTTAGCCATATATCCAATAGAAGATTAGAATCCAGAGTATACAAAGAATTACTAAAACTAAACACCATGAAAGAAAAAATCCAATCAAGAAATGGGCTTCAGAACTTAAAAAAACAAACTTTCATGTAGTGATATTAAAATGTCTAGCAAATATCTCAAAAAGTACTCAATGGTCATATCTATCAGTGAAATGCAAATTAAAACCACTCTGAGATATCATCATGCCCTTGTCAGATTAGAAACACAAATAACAGCAAGTGCTAATATACTTTTCAGGATTCTCTAGAAGTAACAGAACCAATAGATTAAATATATAAAAAGGGAATTTATTGATTGGATTTGTTTTTAAGATAAAGTGTAGGTTGTCCAACAATGATTTGCAGTAGCTGCTCAGTCTAGAAGCTGAATATCTCAGCGATTCCAGTCAGTTGCTTAAAGCTGGAGGATTCCTGGAAAGTCTCTGGACTTCAGTCATATTGGAGGGTTTAAGAATGACAACAGGAAGGAAGATGAGTTTGCCAGAACAGAGCAAGAGAATCTTAGAGCTCTTCTGTCTTGTGAGTCATTTCATATGGTCTCTTACTGGGACATTCCATCTGGATTCAAAGTTGGTCCTTTTATTGCAAATATTTTAATCCATGTAATCTCGCCATGGGATATGACAGTTAACCTGTTAGTAGTAAAGCTGACAACCATGATTAACTATCAACAGCTGCAGAAGATATGGGGAGGAGAGATCTCCCATACTTGTGGTGGGAGTGCGAACTTAAACAACCTCTTTAAAAGTAAGTATGGAGGTTCCTCTAAAAACTAAAAATGAAATTATCTTATGACCCAGCTATACCATTTCTGGGACTATTCCCAAAGGATACTGCATCATGTTACAAAGATGCTTGCACATTTTTTGCAGCTCTATTCACAATAGCAAAGAATTATAATCAGCCCAGAATCCAACACTCCATAAATGGATATTGAAAATGTGGTACCTATGTATTATGTGATACTACAGCAATCAAAAATGAAAATCTGGAATTCTCTCGTAAATGGATGAAATTAGGGAATATAATATTGAGTGAAGTATCCTAGGTACAGAAAATTAAACATTGCATAGCCTCTGCTACATGTGAGTGTTAACATTGAACCCTCAGAAAGATCGTCTAAAATAGAAATTCCTATCATGCACATATTTATAAACTAAAAAAAAAACATAAGTTTGGAAGTTGGAAGGGAGAACAGGAGAAGTAATATAACACAGTGGTTAAGAAGGTAGAGCAGTGGGAGGAAAGTTTTAAGAGGGGAGAGAAATACAAGGATAGGACACAGGAGGAGGAGAGTAAATCAGCACCAAAAACATAAAACAGCCAGACACAAACCTTCCAACCAAAACACTCTACACAGGAGAACACAGAGGGAAAGTGGATAAACCAGAATTTTACCGGAGATACTCCTGCCAGAAACTAGGAGAGATTACATAGATTTCCCACAACCAGAAAAAATGGTACTTACTAAAAAACAAACAAACCAACAAAACTAGGTGAGACCTCACATCTCCCAAACCAAAATAGGCATTTACCATTGACACTGGCCGATCCCCAGAACCTGATAGTAAGACATTATAACTAAAGACATCACACAAAAAAAGGACATAGTAATTAAGAAAGCTGGAATGGCAATGCAAGTTTCCCCCAGGCTATCAATCAATCAATGCCCCTTGCCCACCTATGAATGCTGCAAGCTATGAAACAACCTTGTCAAAATGAGTCCAGTAGTACAAGGGGCCAACTATCAGCTTTCTGGTAGGCACTGGGGTCTTATAGCACCCATCTGGTACTATAACCCAAGTCAAATACTCAAATTTGGGGATACTATAGGTACTAGGAAAGAACAAATTGTTTTGTGTTTACTATAAATACCTGATAGTAAGCTACTATTTAAATATATCATTATGCCCATAGATCCAGGAATCACTTAGCACTTAACCTGCTAATCCTAGAGAAATATCTAACTAACAATATCCATGAGAAAAGGAAAATATACAATGCAAAGAATCACAACTGGCCCAAGTAAAAGTATAGGGATTGTGGATGGTTCTGTACTAATCAAATATCTAAACCATTTCAAGACTCAGGAACCCTTACAGAAGAGAGGGCAATAAAAATGCAAGAGCCAAAGTATGGTGGCAACAATGTCAGATAGTACAAAGGCTGACAAACCTTAGAATTAAAAATAATGTCTAATTCAAGTAGATGTGCACAATAGGTGAAATATCAATACCTTGCCAGGAAGCAAGGAAAATTCCAAGAGATATAATGCCACCCTGAGAGACCATATAGGACTAATTTTGGACAAGAGAGAAGGGAAGCCTCTATACCTTATAGTTTCCTTACTAGTGGGATATTCACATTCTGGTGGGTGCCCAAACACTAGCTAGTGAGGATGTTCTAGATAGATCTCCAGTAAAAGCTGGAGTGGAAAATGAATGGGTAGGTTGGGATGGAATAGAATAAAGGTGGGTAATGAAAACACATACATTTATTATTAAAATAATTAAAAATAAAAATATAGACAAAAATGGAAAGAGTGTATCAATAGCCTTTAGGTTTTGCCAAACAAATACAAGGAAATAATAACTGGAAATGGAGAAAAGAAACACAAAAGTATGAGGATAGTATGGAAGTGAAGACCATAATAATAATAATGAAAAGTAGGACTTAATAGACCAAAAAGATTGGTATTGTAGGGTCACCAGAGCATTGTAGAAAATGTGGAACTAATCTAGGAAGGCAAAAGAACCCTAATTGAAATCATGAACCTGCAAGCACTGAAATGACAGCACTATGTTTATAGCTAGGAAGGTTAGCCCAGTCAAATGAGAAGCTTCTTTACTTGAAGAAAGTTACTCAAGGGAAAGAACTCAAAATACTGCTGCATGGATAATAATCACTAAGAAGTGTTGCAGCAATGTAAAAGAAGACAGTGACAGTGACAAGGAAGAAATGAACAAAGGGAAGTTACTGGGTCCTGTCTCTGGACACAATAACACCATGTAGTACTGGGAAAATCTGATGGCATGTGACCAAGAACAGAGGCTAATGAAAATGAAGAGTAATGGGATCAGCTAGGAGATCTTGTATGGAAAGATAAGGAAAATATCTTCTTACCTGAGAACTGCAGAAAAAAAAAGTACCCACAGGGATCAGATTCTCAAAAGAGAAGTAATTTGAAGGGATATTATTGTCCATTTGTCATTGATTATCAGCATGGCCAAGACTATGCTGCATGGGTTAAGAGATTGTAGAGAAAGAGAAAAGGGGCAAAATGATACTCAGAGCCAAATGATTTTAATCCCCACAGAAAGAGGAATAACAAAGAAATCTGTGTTCACTCATGTATGTATTAACTATGAATTTTTGTATTTTGCAGCAATTTCAATTAAGATTATTGTTGGATATTTAGAACTCACATTCATCATCCCTTTATTTTTCAGAATTTGAAGCCTATCAAATATGAAAATGACCATTCTGATAGGAATACTGATAATCAATGTGGTTATGTTTGTGTGCATATAGCATCATTTGGGAAATTACTGAACCAAAGGCTTAATTTTGCTGTGAACTAAATTAACACTTGTATAAAAATAAATTCTACTGAAAAATTAAAAAAAATACTGATAGGTCAGAAAGGCATGCAGAACCTTTCATGGAGTTTCCAGATGTACAATAATATGGCAGACTTTCTCCCATCAACATTCACCAAACTAAAATTAGGTTTGGCATGTATTTATTTTAGATGTGTAATTGTCTTCCCTTATTAATCTGGTGACATTCTTTTCCTTAAGTTTATAAGAGGCATTTTTACATGAAAAATAATAGGCTTACTATGAACGGTACCTGTTTTATCCCTGAATCCACCATGGCATTTGATTAAATACTTTGTTAATTCTGTTAAAGACCTGTACTCAGTAGAAGAGATTATATGGTGCTAGTCAACTTGACAAGATAAGGACCATGAAATTTTGGGTTGAAAGGATATATGTTAATAAATTTGCACAGTATTAAAAAGACAAGTTGTGTAGGAAAAATATTAATTTTTTTGAATTAGTGAAAACAAAAGAAAAAACAGCTAAAAATAGTATAGCTGAGTTGTGAAGCAAGGAGAAAAAACATCAGCTAATATTAATGCTTTAAGGATTTCATGTCACAAAAGTCACTTTATTTTTACAAAAATTTCATTCTGATCTTAATAAGAATCACTTTTCCTTAAACCACTCTTCTGAAAGATTTAACAATTCATGAATTTCTGTCCCCAAAACTATGGAAATTTATGCAATATCTATTCCTGTTTATATAGCCCACATAAATACTAGATATTTTTGTGTATATTTTTATGTAGCATAACATGATTGCAGAGTGCATCATCATAAAAGAATGATATAATTTATAATAGTGTACAATAAAATCATATTTTTAAAAAATATTTCATGAACTCACTATAAATCCTGTGATGATGTGAATATAAACCTTTGTGTTTGTGCATGTGTAGATAGATATGTGTGCATGTATATGGAATCTAAACAACCAATGATGAAAATGATTTTCTCTAGGTGGGAAGATTATACATGTTTTACTTATCCTTTTATCTTTAGAAGAGGTAGAGAAATTCTGAATATTTTATTCAGAAAAATAGCTTATAATACTAACATTGAAAAAAACACTCCTTTTCTAGAGAAGGCATTTGCTCCAACTTGCTAAAGAAGAACTTAGTTTTGATTTGAACTAATTTGTTCTTCATCACATATTTCATTATCAAGACAAAATAGACCCAGAGAGATCACTGGTGAAGTTGGGGTAACGTGACTCATGCCTGACATCCTAGTTTTCAGAAAACAGAAGTAGGAAGATTACCATGAGTTCAAATTCATCCTGGACAGTCAAGTGAGACTACATGAAAAAAAAAATAAAACACCTGTCAATAATATGATTTTCTAGTCTAAGTGAAAGTATTTGAATTTGTAAAGAAGATGTGAAGTGATTATATGTTATCTCTAAAGTGATCATTTTTGGGATGAGTGAGGAATCATCAAGTTCAGAAAAAAGAATGGAAGACATTTGTAACATGCTTAATACATTCATATTTCTTAGGTCTTTCATTATGTAGATCATAGAAATGTGAAAAGCATCCCCTGTTTACAAAGTGAATATCAAGGAAAAGGGGATCTATTGGAACAGTGGGATGTTCTTTTCCTTCTCTATCTTAGTTCCTTTAAGTATTCATGTGCCTGAAGAGCATGTCCCAATCAAACAGCCCTTGGCCAAAAAACTTTAATCAGTAAGAAGATAGTGGAGGCAGAAAATCCAAATGAAGTGTTTATCAGACAAAATACTCTTTCTCAAGACATATGAATATTTCTTTAGCTCTTTGGTGACACAAAAATTGGAACTATGCTTCTTGAAGAAAGGAACAAAAGAGACTAAAGTTTAATTGCAGTGCTTGACTTTGCTTGCAGCTGTGTCCCATTAGCTGTGGAATAGTGGGCAAGTTCTTGGCGATCTTTGACCCTCCTATCCATACAATCCTGTGAAAACTAGGAATTACCATCAGTTGTAGGCCACTGACTGGTAAAAGAAGCATTTTAGTCTTCTTTCTCTCCTTCAGAAGTACAATGAATTAAATTTACACTCAAGCTACAACTCTTAAATTTTGTGTCTGAAGCTACTAAAAGTTCAAGATATATGCTTGCCTTTAATATTTCAATAATCTGCTAAGAATTTTAATGTTTTCTAACTCAAATTCATCCTCAGAATTATTTTTAAATGATTGGGCATATTCTTGCACATAAATTGGGCATCAAAAAACATGTAAAATTCGGGGCTGGAGAGGTGGCTCAGGGGTTAAGCCTCTGCCTTGCAGGCGGAAGGTCCTGAGTTGGGATCCTAGACCCCATGTATAGATGCCGGGTGGAGGCCGGGGCGGCCCGCGTTTCTGGTCCTGGTAGGGCAGAGCCTGTGAATCCGGGGGTAGAGTAAACAAGGAAGAGGTGGAGGTGGTCCATGGTGGTTCTCAAATTCGCTCGTGGTTCAACACACACACACACACACACACACACACACATGCACAATTGAACAAATAGTTTTTTAAATTAAAAAAAAGTGCATAACTCCTAATGAACTCACCGTTACTTGGGTAATTCTAATCACAGGCAAAACTTAACAGCTATATTTTCCATGCTTTTAGTAGATGTACACCTTTAAGCAACATACTAAACTCATAAGATAGGCACTGGTATTCACTCTTTAATTCCTGAAACTGAGATACAAAGAATGGGGTACTTTCCCAAGGTTAGATGTTTCTCAAGTGTTCTCCAAAGGAATTACAATGGGATTCTCCAGCTTACAGTTCATTCTCTTAACCAATATGCTACACTGTCCTCATTGCCTTTTGGAATCTTTATGGAATCATAAAACACTCACAGGAAAAGATTCACAGTAAAAAGAAACATAAACAGGTAGAGAGCACTTGCCATATTACTGAAGAGCCCGCTGGGATCGATGAACTCTTATTGACTGCCTCTTCTCTCATTTAGCTTTAACAGGAATGTGACTTGCTGCTGAGGCTGCTGTGATTCATCAGATTCTTGTCACACACTCACTGCAATGTGATAGACAGAAAGACAAAGGTTTCAACCCTATGGTTGAAGTCTAAGTACCTTCAGATTTTATCTTCAAGTGTATCTCTGTCCAGTGTAAGGCTAAGTAGATGCTGGGGCTAAAAACAAATGAGGAGAAGAGTCCTAAAATTTGTTCTGGTCACGTTCTTCCAATTTATTTTTTGAGGTGGGGGTGGGAGCAGTAATGGCCTGCATGTAACAGTAGGAAGAAAATCCTATTAAGCAACTAAACAAGTGCTGAGAACATGGTAAGTCAACAGACTTCTACACAGAACCTGCTCTGGTGTTTGCAGAATTTGTAGAATCAGTGTAAAATGAAAATGAACAGTCTGGGATTCACAAACTTAAGAATTAGAGTGAGAGAGAGAGAGAGAGAGAGAAGAGAGAGAGAAGCATTACAGTATTCACAGCACCCTTCCCTTCTAAACATAGGGACATACATAAAAAGACACATCTTACTGGTTAGGTCTCTTCAGCATGGTTTCAGGTTAGTTTTCACTAATCTAAGACTGGCAGTCCTGCCTCATTCATTCAGCTCTAAGACAACTTTTCTTAAGTCCTCTCTATCCTTGCATTGTGACCACAGCTGATACAACCTCCATCCTGTGAAATTGTTCTTGAGATCAGAGAAACGAAGCTAGAGTATATTGAGATGAGAAGAATCAGCAGTCCATTTCTTCCTTAGACTTGGCCTGCTGAGGAGGCACTGAAAGAGTAAGTGAATCATCTCTCACCCAACCCATTCCCAGTCATTTCCCTGTGAGTTCATAGGGCCAAAGAGACAGCCCAACTGGTAAAGGCACTTACCTTGTCTCCAAACTGATCATCTGAGTTCCATCCCAAGAACCCTCAAGAAGGGAGAAAACTGACACCTGCAAGCTGCCCTCTGACCTCCATACCTATGCCATGGCATACACAAACACAAGCACAGAAACACAAACAGAGAGAGAGGAGAGAGAGAGAGAGAGAGAGAGAGAGAGAGAGAGAGAGAGAGAGAGAGAGAGAGAGAGAGAGAGAAACAGACACACATAAACAAAAAATTAAATAACTAAATAAGTAAAGTACAAACAAAGAGAACCAAGACAAAAAAATGTGTTTTCCAGACTGGTATAGGAAAAAATTGTTCTACTTAGTCAATCCTTCACAAAAGACCAGAGGACTGAGATAGCACTATCAGTGATCTTTCATTTTTCCATCTTGCCAGAAAATGGAAATAAACTTTTTAAAGGTCAGTTGTAGGAAATGCATTTTTAAAGGCAGAAAACTGTAAGTTTTGAAGACAGAAAATTGCATGAGAGTTTAATGTTTCTTTATTATAATCATTTCTCTGTTTTGGTATAAAAAAAGAGAAAACTTATTCAAGTTTTCTTTCTTGAGGTTTTTCTTAGTCACTTTTCTTTCTTTTCCTTTTTCTTTCTGACAGCCCTCTGGCAGAAAGTTTATCTTTTATTAGCTTCTTGGCCTCCAGTCATCATGCATTGTCAGAATCCCTTGGGGCATGTTGAACTTTTATTCCAGTGTTGTCTTTTTCTCCTGAAGCCTTATCACTACTTTTCTTTGAAAAGCTGTCCGCAGATTACTATATGAAGGTTAGTCTCTTTAAAAAAAAACTTTTAATCATATCAGCAGAAAAGAAAACAACCAGCAGTATTACCATTCTAGTCTCATATTTATAGGTTTAATTAGCTCAGTTAGGTGTGCAGCAGAAAAACTTTAACCATTAAAAGAATTTGACAGTAATTATTTAAATTACTTTCTACTTTTCTGTAACACACCTGAATATTCTAATAACTAAATAATCAAATATGTTAATATCATAGTTTTCACAAAATCATTTATTCCCCTAAAATCTATACACATATAGATTATTAATATTTCTCTACACCTTTATATCTTATTTCTGCCATGGTATACTGCATATTTTTCTTGGTAAATGGGTGTCACCGAGATATGAAAATTCATTGGAAATCACATTAAAATTATTCAAATATATCATTGCATGGATCATGCAAACTTTAAATGCAAATTTAACAGTTAAATTAATAACATAAATTCAACATTGATGGTATTGCCTGGAGGGCAGCATCAGATTTTGAGGCTAATTTATAGGGAGCACACTAAACTGGAAGGATGTAAAGAAAAGTTTATTTCCTTAGCTGTTCTTCAACTAATTGCTGTAAAATAAACTTAATGGTCTTGCCAGCTTCAGTTCTCATAGAAGGGAGTAATGGCTGCAAGCTCCAACCCTTGATGTACTCGCACATCTCTTGCCAAGTTCTTTTCAAGTTCCCCAAACAAACATGCATGCCAATTAAACAAAATAAATACGGAGGAACTTGCTCTGCCCTCGTGCCATTTTCTCATTAATTCTAGGAAATGACTCTGGGATTTCTTCCCATTATCTAATAGATTAAATGGAACTGTCCCCCAAAAGGCGCAGGTAAAAGTGCCAGATTTACTTTCATCTTGGACTCCATCCTCTTTGAATGAAGACCAGACCAAACAGTGCCCTTTGAGACAGAAGATTCTTTTATTCGTAATGTCATCCATTAGAGATAGGTTTGAGGAAAGGTCAGCTTTACCCCAGTGTCAAAGAAAACGCTGGTTGTCTGTGTGAAGCTGCTTCCTGTTTCTTAGAAGTATCGTCATTTCAAAATTTATTGCAGTAATTTTCCCCTCAAGTGGATTTAAACCAAAAAGTAAGAGAATAAGGATTGTGGTTAAAATCTAATGATGTACATTAAAATATAGTTAATTTGACAATAAGGTGGTCCTGAAGTACAATAAGAAAAAAATAGATGAGTAGGTAGGATGGCTGCCAATGCTTCTAATCTGAGACAGCCCAAATTCAGCTCAGAAGGAGTCTATTTAAAAGAGGTAAATGAAGAGAATACAATGAAAGAACCATGCTCCACGGTGTGATCCAGAAGAAAAGCACTAATGACATCCTTTGAAACACAGAGAGAACCTATGAGTAGATACAGTTGCACGAGGACAGAATAATTCAATTAGAATTAATTAAAAGCTGAAGCCTTAGATACAGAACCTCACTGTGGTAGTTATTGAAACAAGGATAAGGGTACAATCCCATTTACCATAACTAACAAACTACTTGTACACTAAGGCAGCAGAACATTGCTACAAACAATGAGCCATAGATATACCAAAAGAGTGGATTATAACCACACTGTGAAGATGGTTCACAGAGGCATTAGGCCTCTACTGCATGGTAACTGTTGTAGTATAATTAAATCCTGAGTTACTTTCCTAGCTTTCTAGAATGTCCTAATAGAGTCTCCCATTGAACAGACCAAATCAGAACACAGAGTGAAATATAGTATTGGAGATGATATTTTTCCAGTCCCCAAAAATGTGATACAATGAAGCAAACTGGAATACAATATATGTTCTTGAAACTGGATGCTTTATTCTAGTAAACATACTCTTTCTTAGTACACTTGGTGATTTTTTAATTGAAGTCTACAAAGGCCTATCAAGCTGAGAAAAGTTTGGAAAAAAATTTCATAGAAAAAGACATTAAAAATTTAAGCAGTTCTCTCTACTTAATGAAATCATTATGATACTAATTGTGTTACTTCTTTCCCCCTTCACATAGCTATTTGGCAACTGTAAACAGAGACTACTGTTTTGATTTTAACCCTCTGGCATATTAATTATGTATTCTTAATTTATAAAACTACTGACATAAATTTTCCTAATTTTAAAGAACCTGTCTGTAACTTTTATTCACTTCATAATTCTCTTGCTATAACACTATAAAAAGGAATCATTCAGTTAATATGTTGCCTTTATATTTTAATGTGTCAGTGTAAGAAAAACAGGAAACAACTACATAGGTCTCCATGCAAGAAACTCACATATTGTAATGTAGCAGTTATTCTTAACTATTGCTATGAGAGAGCACCCAAAGTCAAGCAACTAGAGGGGAGAAACAGCCTTTCAAAGCAGAGGCAGTATGGCTGGTTGGCCAAAGCTGGAGGAGGCTACATCACTGCAGACATCTTAGAGGCTGAGAGCTGCAAGACTGCTTGCTGCAAAGGCAGACTTTTCCTAGAGGTAGAGTGGGACTGATCCACTTCAAGGCCCACCACTTGTGACTGCCTTCTTCCAGTAAGTCTCCACCTCTCAAGGTGCCATGACCTTGCCAAACACATGAGACTGTGGGAGACACATTTCAAACCACAACACTATACCCCTGGCCCCCATGAGCTCATTGCAATCATTGCAATCTCATTATAGAAACCATACTCAGTCCAAATTTAAAACTCTTCATAGACTACATCGGTAGTCCCAACACAGTCCAAAAGTCCAAAGTCCAAAGCCTTCTGTAAAATCAAAAGACAAGTTACATACTTCCAACATACAATGGCTCAGAATAAACATTCCCATTCCAAAAGGAAGGAATGGCGGCATATCCGGGAAATATCAGTTCACAACAAGATCAAAAACCAGCAGGACAAACTCAAAATCTTGTAACTCCAAATCCAACAGCTCTCATTGAAATCATCTCAGTTGCAAAGGGCTTGGATCCACCCCTTCAATGCAGCTGCCTGTAGAACACATCACTCTGTCGAGCTGACTTCTCCCAGGGTATACAGCTCTCCATGGCAGATGTCCCACATTATCTCTGGCATCTCTAACATCTTTACTTCTCAATGGTGAACTGGGATTTAATTCCATAGCACAAACTGCCCTTCTTGGGTCTCTAAACTTCAGGCTTTCTGCCACATGTTGCCTGGCTTCCATTATTTTTTGAAGTCTTGGAGGAGGACTCCACCATCTCCTCCCTCTTGCATCCTTGATGTCTCTAAAACCAGTACCATGTGGAAGACTTTGCCAAGACTGGCCCCCTTGAATCACAGCTGATTCTGCTTTCCGATGCTGACCATGAGTAGAAAGTCCTTTCATCCTTGGACAGTTGCTTTATGGAAGAAGTGGATCCTTTGGGCCTCTTCTAATATTCAAATTGAGAGCAGACTTTGATTTACAATTGGAGCTAATCTCTTTAACAGCCATTTTGTTCTCTGTCTCTTCTTGGTTTAACTCTTTAAGTTTGGCATTGTATTTTTCATCATTAGATCTTGTCGTTTTTGCTTCTTCCTACCTGATTCTTTGCTCTTTCTCATAACTCTGAAGACACTAAAAAGTAGCCATATCACATTATCCAGACTACATTGCTTTCAAATTTCCTCCTCTAAGCACTCCAGTTTAACTTCAGGACAAGCTTTCAGGACAAGAGTAAAACTTCATTAAACTGTCTACCAACTCATGGCTCTATGTGTCACTCGTCCAGTTGCAAATACAGTCTCTGTTCCCCTCTGGACTATCATAACAAGCTGGACTTCCACTTCCTGCGTCTTTCATAATGTTGCTCTCCTCAGAGCTCTCAAGAAAATGCCCATTTGGCCCCATTGCCAAGACACAAAGACTTTCCTGCACAAAGTCCCAAAATTCTCCATATTTCTCCCAACAAACAGTTCCAAAGGCACACTAGCCACATCACAGCATTGGCCATAATGCTGGGTACCAACTTCTCGCAGCTTTACAAACAGTTTCAGTTGTGGTAACAGATGCTCAGAGTCTCACAGCAATACCCCACAACCCGATACCAATTTCTGTAATGCTTACTCTTTACTATTGCTATGAGAGAGCACCCAAACTCAAGCAACTTAAAGGAGAAAGGGAGATTTATTCAGCTTATGATTCCAGAGGGGAGATACAGTTTCTCATCCCAGAAGTGGCATGGCTAGCTGGCCAAAGCTGGAGGAAGCTAAATCACTGCGGACATCTTGGAGGCTGAGAGCTGTAAGACTGCTTGTAGAGTTCTCCTAGAGGTAGGATGGGACTGATTCACCTCAAGTCACCCCTTGTGACTGCCTTCCTCCAGCAAGCCTCCAACTCTCAAGGTGCCATGACCTTGCCAAACACATGAGACTGTGGGGGACCCATTTCAAACCATGACATGTAATAATTTAATCATGAGAAATCCACCAAATTCCTCTCAGAGACTCTAAAAGCATCACACCTTTATAGTAAGCCTATTACTATCTGCAGAGCATTAGATCATGTTGTTGGAAATAGAAACATAATGCATAATTCCTATTTTCAAGTTCATCAAAATTAAGATAATAATGAAGATCATGGTATGTCAATATAAAATAAGCCCCATGAATACACACAAAACTCACATTTGCACTTATATGGCTTACTGCCTATTTAAATGTTGCCAATTTAGTATGCAAATCAATTTGTTATATGGTTTAGGGAAGAAGTAGTCTTCAACTATAAAAGTAGTAGAATTGGTTTGCCAAAGCAACTGATAATGCACTGATTTATAAGACAGAATAAAAGAAAGGCAAATTTATCAAAGAGAGCAGTCCAGAAATGCCTTTCTCTAAAATGAACCTAGTAGCTCTCTGACATTTAGCTGCAATAATTTCTATAAGGACCATGTAGTATAGGTTGGTTATATGGAACAACAGAAAAATAACCAATTTTATGAGATTTATCTGTAATTATTTCTACAAGGACCATGTAGTATATGTCAGTTATGTGAAATAACAAGAAATAGCATGTTTTATTCCTACCTTATATCCTAATAATCTAGAAGACTTTATAAATAAAGATAGCTCATGTTTTCTCAAAAGATTTTTCATATATTACATTAGAGGCATAGATCGTCTTCTAACTGTACATATTGTAATACAACATAGCTTATTTGCTTTATTGAAATTCCAAAATCAAATAAACAACACTCTTAGCACATCATTTTTATCTGGTTTCAGTCACACTCTTCACCATCTATAATTCTATAATATGAAATAAATCAAATCACACACATTATGAAAACATGTGAGACTAATGGCTTCCATTTATCATAGTGTCTCTGAGACCCACGTTAAGATAGTACATGGATTAACAGTTTGCTTCATTGCTTTTTTTTTTTAATTACTGAATTATATTCTCTTGACTCTCTTTTTGTCCACTCATACAACCTTTCCAGATTGTCTTCAATTCACTGTGATTTTGGATGGAACTGCTATAGACATTTATGTTCAACTTATGTGTGTGTGCATATGTGTGCATGTGTGTGTTTGTGCAAGCAAGAGAGACAAATCCAGAAACAGAAAAAGTTGATTTTTTAAGTTTCTTTATTCTTTTAGTGCTTCCAACATCAATATAGTAAATTTATGTTTCACATCATAATCTCTAATCCTATTTCTCCTTTCTTTCCTCCTTTTATTATTAATCTTTCTTCTTCTTTTCCTGTCTCTTTCCTATATTCATGTCTTTATGCATGTGTGACTGCTGAGTTTCAACTGGGTTGCCTTTGATGACTTGTACCTGTGTACTTACTGGAATATGAATCATATATCACTGGGTAACCAGAGAGAAAAGATTCTTTCCTTATTTCCCATTTTCAGCAACCTTCAAAAGTCTCACACGGAGGTATGGGGGCTCTTGAAATATTTTCCCTTCCAAGTTGAATATTTATAGGTCAAACCTTATGCAGGTCTAGTGGAAGTACACATGGCTGCATGAATTCATGGATACAATAGCCCTGTTATGTCCAGAAGATAATATCTGACCACACCCTTGCCCTCTTTCAGACTCTTACAATCTTACTTCCCAGTCTTCTGCTGAGTCTGGAGATAAGGAGAGTGGCTTAAATATTCTGCTTAGGGTCAAACAAGCCATAGTCACATATTTTCTGCATTTTGTTGAGTTGTGATTTCTGTAGTAAACACCTTTCCAATGCAAAAAGGAAGCTACTAGGTTGATTTCTGAGTCTTCCTACAATCTATAGATATAATAACAAGTGATTAAAAGGGAGTTGATATAGTGTCATTATAGCTAAACCTTAACAGTTTGCACACTGTAGGTCCTATTTTTCTCTCTTTTCATAGGTTTTTGTCCTGCTTTACAATACACCAGAAATGATTCCTTGCTGAATACCAGGTCTTAAATCTAGTCAGAAAGCTATTGGTTATCACCCTTGACATTCATGCCAACATTGCACTGATGGTCTTACCTTAGCAGAATTGTTATATGAAGCTTTTACAGACTGATAAAAACTGTTGATTGTTTTTATCTCCCAACAGCTTGCATAGTGCTTTTGGTACTATGAAACATGGCTAATAAGAAGGAAGTTTACACACTATTTCCAACTGTTTTTATCTGTGTCCTGTGAGCAATGTGTGTTGCATCTTCAGGAGTAGGTCTTACTGTCAGCTTCTGAAGGACAGCCAAGAACAATTGCAAATGCCTGTACTATTTGGGGGACCAATAACTTCTTAGGAGATATAGAATATCTGTACTTGGGATTTGTTTAATTGCTTGAGGCTTCTGTCTGGAGCATTTAGTGCATTTTCTGTTTCCCAGAGAGAAAGTTTTATTTACCTAGAGTTTTATTACTGGATCCCATAGTAAATGTCTCCTTGATCAACTGACAAGCTGCATTCCAGGGTAGCTGTTAAATGTTGCTTTCTTTAAAAAGTGATAAATATAACTGACAGCATACATTTCAGTATTGTCCATGGCAAGAATGCTTTATGTCATGCTTCTGATATATTTGTCAGATATCTCATTGTTATGCAACTTTTTATTTTAGATGAAAACTAATGCTATGTAGAAACGACTTTTTTTGCCCTGAAGAAAGCATTAATTATTTGTTAATTTTGTCAGTTAAATCATTTGGGCTAGATACTTACATAAGGAATTATTTTACAATCAAAATTCTATGATGACTACAGGTTTTATCACTTGTAGATTGACTCTGCTTCATGTACTATAGCTCATCCAAGTTGAAACATTTTTGTGCCTAAAGTTTCAGAAATTCTCTTATATTTTATTACCCTGACTCTGACTAGGATATCATTCTTTTATTGCTCATATTGATAGTTTATGCATCTTTTTTCACTTAGTCTTGCAAGAAGTTTATTAATTATGTTGATCTTCTAAAAAATGTAGACTTCAGACTTCATTGTTTATTTCCCTAATTTTCCACTGTTCAAAAGGCATAGATCTATACACTTTTCTTTAATGTCTGATAATTTTACCAAATATGGTTTTTTAAAATTTTTTTATTATTTATTCAATTGTGCATGTGTGTGTATGTATGTGCACGCGCATGTGTGTATGTGTGTGTGTAGAACCACAGATGAATTGGGAACTACCACGGACACCTCCACCTCCTTCTGCTCCGGGATTCATAGGCTCAGCCCTACCAGGACCAGAAGCGCAGGCCGCCCCCGCTTCCGCCTGGCGTCTATACGGGATCCGAACTCAGGACCTTCTGCCTGCAAGGCAGAGGCTTAACCCCTGAGCCACCTCTCCAGCCCCCAAATATGGTTTTGTTGTGATCCTCTTTTGCCTCTTAATCTGAAGTAGTAGTTTAGATTATAGTCTTTATTTCTTTTTGCTAATATGTATTTCTGATTTGCGTTTATTTAAAGTTTTACTTGCATACTGAAACCTTAAATATGTGGAATTTCATTTCTCATTATATTTGTTTATTTTTGAGATCTCCATTTTAAATCTGTGGCTTAAAAGAATTATATTGATTAATTTTCTAAGTTATTGACTATTTTTCCCATAATTTTCTGTTTTTTAACCCATCCCAAAGAAATGTAGGTTTAATTTTTAAAAATGAGATAATATATTTCATTAAATAGAGAATTGCCTATCTTTTAAAAAGAAGGGTTCTATATATATATATATAATTTTTAAAATAAAACATCCATGATGAGTCAAATAATAAATGTTTTATGATATATTCATTTCTACTTAGTGAGAAACTACACATAAAAAGCAAAAGATCTTCATGGTTTCCTTAGGATATCTTTTTAATGAACATACTGATAAACTCAGATATATTGTCTATCATTAATATAACAAATACACAATTTTATTCCAAAATATTTGTGTATGAAAATAGTGTAATTATGTTACATTCACTTAGCAAATCATGGAAATTGCATCATACTAGTTATTATAAATTAAGCACGAATTTTTCTTAACTTTTGGTAGAATTATCTTTAGATTTTTAGGTCAAAAGATCCCAAGTATACACTAACAACAATGTATTAAGGTCTGCCAAAGTTTATTTTGAAAATTCCATAGATTGTCTTTTCCACTACTCCACTAGAAAAGAGAAGAAACCCTTTACTAAGTCTATATCATTTTGGTAATAAAAGCACAATACAATTCACTTCTATTAAGTTTCTATTGGCTGGAGAGGTGGCTCAGGGGTTAAGCCTCCGCCTTGCAGGCAGAAGGTCCTGAGTTCGAATCCCAGATCCCACGTATAGACGTCGGGCGGAAGCGGGGGCGGCCTGCGCTTCTGGTCCTGGTAGGGCGGAGCCTGTGAATCCCAGGGCAGAAGGAGGTGGAGGCGTCCATGGTGGTTCCTGATTTGTCCGTGGTTCTACACACATACATACAAACATGCGCACGCACATACATACACACACACGCACAATTGAATAAATAATAATTTTAAAAAAAAGTTTCTATTGATGTCTTTGTGAACATTTTTAGATTCTAAGAAATTATATCCTCTTTGAAACAGTGAAGAAATAATGATGAATCAGTTTAATGTCAGAATGGATTAGAATTTTAATTTTAGTTTTGTTGATACAGCTTGAAGAATACAAAAATCTTTGCTTCTTCCATTTCCTCAATTTTGTATTTTAAATAATATAATTAATTATAATAAAATACAACTTAAAGAATGCATTTTTCCTTTTAGTTGCCCTTTTAATACAGAAGTTTTTTTTGACTTGCTATACATATAGAGAGAGGGGCAATTCTTAAATATTTTAAATTTTTTGATAGTGGCTGTTAGTTTCAGGCAATCTAAAATCAGGTGATTTCACCTGTTTTAAGGTAAAGAGCTTTCATTATGAATAAAAACTTCTGACATTAGAGGCTAAAATAGAAAGTCATGGGAGATGAAATACATATATGCTATATATACTAATTATTTACATAATTTCAATATGTACATAATTTTATGTATATATTGTATGAATTGCACTGTACTTAATACATTACATAAGTTAAATAATCCCATAATTTTACTGGATTATAAAATGTTCATTAAGCTAAAATGGCCTTGACATATTAGTATCCAGACACTATTTTCTCTCTTCTTCTACTTTTCTTAAAGAAAGTTGAAATACACAAGAGACAAATTGGATTTATTTTATGAATCATTTTTAAAGTACTATAGTTTATATTTTACATTTTAATTGGTTCAACTGTCAATATTAAAATACTTGATCAAAACCACAATGGAGTGTCATTACTGAGTATTACTATGAAAAAGAAAAGCACAGGTTTGGACATTCATGATCATGAACCGTCAGTGAAACTGGGTAATATTTCTCCCATTCTAGATACCTTGTAACTGAAAAACTGGCCAGTAAAATCAAGGATAACAGTTTCACTAGATACCAATTATCCTTATTATTAACACCATTACAGTATGCCCAACCTATTCCAATTCTGCTTTCTCTTAAAAGTCACTGACACAGTAAAGAAATTGGTGTTTGGACAAGCATAAGTCACAAGGGCTACCAATCGAGGGATAAGACATTCCTGATATATTCTTAAGGAGTTGTGGAATCTCACACATAATTATAGATCATTGCCCAAAGACATTTGCATAACTAATAGGACTTCATATACATCCATGAAGTCCTATTTTTTAATCTAATTATAAATTCAATGCTGGCTCAATAAGTATCTCTTGATGCCCTCTATGGGTCAGATATTGCTGTACTTTCTCCACACACACACCCCATGGCTGTCATTGAACTTAAGTGACTTTCTCAAATCAAAAAGTACCCAGGCTATTAGGAGAAATCCTCTTTTAAAAAACAGAAATGAAAAAAAAATGCACTTGAAAGCTTTACTGGGTTCAGTTGAATATTTGACCTGTGTTTGTATATGTCTTATTCTCTGGCTAAATTTTGAAGGTTCACTTTAAACAGGATGCCTGGGCAACCTGACATGGGGCAGCCCCAGTAAAACAGATGCCAACAACATGCTACTTCTTTTGACATCCCTACCTTCCTTTTCAGCATATGTATGCTCCCAATGCATTTTTAATAACCTGCCTACTTTGGAGGAAGAAGTGATAGCCTTATACATACTTTAAGTGTTTTGCTTCAGGGAAGCCATGGTTACAAACTGCTGTTCTTGGAAGTTACTGGCCCTCAAACCCTGTGTATTCCAGGTAGGGCTCTGAAAGAAGCATAATTCTTATGACAGCAATTTTCAGCAAATTGTTCTGCTAAATAGAAATATATTACCTTAAGGCTGGAAAAGTGATGATAAACCTGACCCTTCAGCTCTGCTTTTAAAGGTCATTTTGGTTAAATGTAGACAAATTGAGGTACAAAGTACCTTTGCTTGCTGTTTCTCACTTATATCTCTGCTCATACCTCATTATGCTAATGTAATGACTTATTTGACAGAACAGATTCATCCATAATCTTGAAAATATATAATGGATTTAATTTTCAAGGTTATATTTTCAGAAAACTATTAATGTCCCTCTCAAAGTCATTGAGACTGAATTATGTTTCAGCAAAATATTAAGTACATTAAAGGTCCCTTTTAGACCTGAGTAAAGTCAATCAGTAATTCAGCTGCAATTATTCAACAGCTTTGGGTCCTGCATTGTTAAATTTACTATGAATTATCCTTGTCCACCTTTTTCCTGACAGAAAATTAAAAATCTCTGTTCCATTCAAATATCAGCACAGACTATTGCAAAATAATTGTGATTTAAAAAGAAACATTTTTGAGCTTTATATTTTTAAATGTTCAGTAGATAGTAATTATTAAATATTAATCAAATATTCTTATCTGAATTAAATATGATGACCTCTGATTAGAAAGAAAATTTTTGCTTCCAGTGGAAAAGAAGAATTTGTCTATACCATCCTCTTTATCCAAAGAAAGTAATCAAAACTAATTTAGCTTGCCTAGACAATATCAAAATAACATGTTGTATTAATAGTGAATGTGCCTCATAATTAAACACTAAATGTTCTTCAAGATATTGAGGGTTTTCAGTAATCTGAATAGCAATCTAGCACAGAGCACATCTCATGTGAGGAGAATATCTGCTAATGTTCTTGAGACATATTCAGTGACATTTAAGTAATAGGGAATAGATTAGAATTACTAGTTCCTTCATCCCCCTTGTTATGCTGATATATTGGTTCCTCTTGTTTAGCTCATCTCAGGAAATGAAGCACTTGAGTGTGTCAAAGTGTATAGCTTAAAAGACAGAGAAAAAGAAAGAGAGAGAGAGAGATTAAAGAGGGAGTATAGTATTGGAGATCTATATGTTTTGCTTTAACTCTTTAAGGTCTTGTATCATTATAGATATCTTTCAAGCATTAGACTTCTTCCATTCAGATCATTGTTCTATACATTTAAGAGGTTAGTATTGACAATGCCAAATAAAAACATATAGGAAAGTTTGCAATGATGCCAAAAGAACTGCACAATAAAGACACTTGCTGTGTGGTTATAAAATCAAGACCAAGAAGGTTAAAAATACCTTTCCCCACCTGCCCGGATCATGGGCAGTCCAGTCTGAGACTCACGGCGACCTAGGTAAGCTCCCACCATCCACCCCCAAACCCCAAGCAGCCCCTGGACCCAGCTCCTACCCACCAGCCAGCCAAAGCCAGCAGTGCGCCGGGCAGGGGAGGATCTCCTGGGCCATGCCGCAGCTCCCCAGGTTAAATAGCACCCCAGCCACCACCACCTCCTCCCTTTCCCCACCTGCCTGGATCCCGCGCAGTCAAGTCAGGATGTAGGTAAGCTTCCCTCCTCCCCCTCAAACCCCAGACAGCCCACTGGACCCAGCTTCTACCCACCAGCCAGCCGGAGACTCCTCTCTTTCCCCACCCACCCGGGATGCTGCTCAAGACCAAGTAATTCAGTTCAGTGAAAAACGCACAGAAATTGAAAGGTCTTAAGAGTTAAAACAAAAATGCCTGAGTCAAAGTGCAAATCCATGAGAAACAACACCCAAGAAAACAAATTTCCCACTGAAGGAATTAATCCCATAATGATATTCTCCAACCAGAACAAACCCAAGGAAAATAGGCAAGAAAGCATGACACAGAGTAAGGACTTTCAAAACATGAACATTGCTATGAAAGAGGAAACCCAGAGGAATTAAATAACCTCATCAATTTGAAGAGGAACACAACCAACACTTAGAGGAGTTGAGAAAAACAGTTTAAGAAACAAAAACAGGCATAGAGCAGTTGAAACAGACTCAAGAAGAGCTTAATATTTTTAAATTTTTTTAATTTTTTTTTATTCAATTGTGTGTGTATGCATGTGTGTGTGCATAGAACCATGGACGAATTCGGGAACCACCATGGAAGCCTCCACCTCCTCCTTTTTTAGTCTTCCCTGTGATTCACAGGCTACACCCTACCAGGACCAGAAAAAAAACAAGTCACTTTTAAAGGTAAACCTATTAAAATAACAAATGACTTCTCAATGGAAACATTAAAAACAAGAAGAGCTTAGAGAGACATACTTCAAGTATTGAATGAGTAAAAATGTCAACCCAGGCTGATACACCACAAAACTATCTGTCATGATCAAGGGAGAAAGAAAAATGTTCAGCACAAAGACAACTTGAAGGGATACAAGTCCACCAAACCAGGCCTTCAAAAAATGCTAGAAATGATACTCAAGCTTGAAGAAAAAACAGGCATATCCAGTAGAACAGAAGGGAAGTATAATACCACCAAAACCTAAAAGCGAAATAATACACTTATGAAAGCCAGTAAACATAATAAATGTCCGAAATTAAAAATAGTTTCTCCATTATAACATTAAATGTTAATGGAATTAACTCACCGATCAAGAGACACAGATTACAAACTTGGATTAAAAATCACAACCCATCAATCTGCTGCCTGAAGGAAACCCATCTCACCACAAAAGATAGGCACATCCTAAAAATAAAAGGCTGGTTAAAAATTCTGCAAGCAAATAGAACCAGGAAACAGGCAGGGGTAGCCATTTCAAGCCAAAAAAAATCATAAAAGACACAGATGGATACTGCATTTTAGTCAAAGGAACAATTCACCAAGAAGACTTCACAATACTGAACATATATGCACCCAATATGGGCCCCCTCCCACACACACATTCATTAAGCAATACCTACAACCTCTAAAGTGAGAAATCAATCCCAAAATGATAATTCTTGAGGATTTCAACACCGCCATCTCAATATGGGATAGATCAACAGGTAAAAAACTTAACAGAGACACTTTGTAACTTAATCAAACCCTTAAAGAAATGGACCTTACAGATCTCTATCAAACTTTTCATCCATGCACCAAAGAATACTCATTTTTTCTCAGCAGCACACAGAATTTTCTCCAAAATAGATCACATATTGGGCCACAAAATGAATCTCCACATATACAAGAAAGTTGAAATTCTAGCCTGTACCTTATCAGGCATCCATGGCCTAAAGCTTGACATCCACAATACAAGTAACAGAAAATACACTAACTCCTGGAAACTTAACACTGTGATGCTGAAGGAATATTGGATTCAAGGAAATTCAAGATATCCTGAAAGTAAACTATAATGAAAATATAACTTACAAAAATCTCTGGGACACAATGAAAGCTGTCCTAAGAGGTAAGTTCATAGCTCTTAATGCATACATCAAAAAAATGGAAACAGGGCTGAAGAGGTGGCTCAGGGGTTAAGCCTCTGCCTTGCAGGGGAAGGGTCCTGTGTTCAGATCCCAGATCCCACTTATAGACGCCAGGCAGAAGCAGGGGGCGGCCTGCACTTCTGGTCCTGGTAGGGCGGAGCCTGTGAATCCTGGGGGGCAGAGTAAGCAAGAAGGAGGTGGAGGCGGTCCATGGTGGTTCCTGAATTCGTTCGTGGTTCTACACACACACACACACGCACACATGCACAATTGAATAAATTATAATAAAAATTTTTTAAAAAAATGGAAACATCAGAAATAAATAACTTAACAATGCAGCTGAAAGCTTTAGAGACACTAGAGCAATCTGATCCCAAAAGCAGTAGAAGGGGGGAGATTAGCAAAGTAAAGGAAGAAATATCCAAAATTGAGATAAGGAAAACGATACAGAAAAACAACCAGTCAAAAAGCTGGTTTTTTTGAAAAAAATCAATAAGATTGATACACCCCTAGCTAAATTAACCAAAAGCAAAAGAGAGAAGGCCCAAATTAACAAAATTAGAAAGGAAAATGGAGTTATCACTACTGATACCCAAGAAATCCAGAGAATTATAATGTCATATTTCAAAAACTTATACTTTGTGAAATTTGATAACACAAACGAGATGGATGAATTCCTAAGTAAGCACAACTTACCTAAATTGAATCAAGAAGTTGTGAATTATTTAATATTCCTATAACATATGAGGAAATCGAGGAAGTAATCTCGAATATTCCCACCAAAAAATGTCCTGGACACGATGGATTCAGCACAGAGTTCTACCAGACATTTAAGGAGCTAATAACACCAATACTCCTTAAACTTTTCGTCTTAATCCCAAACCCTAATAAAGATACAGTTAAAAAAGAAAACTATAGGCCAATCTCTCTGATGAACACAGATGCAAAGATTCTCAACAAAGTCTTAGCAAATCGGATACAAAAACATATGAAAAAGATCATCCATGGGTATCAAGTAGGCTTTAATCCCAGGCACACAAGGTTGGTTCAACATACGCAAATCAATAAATGTAATTCACCATATAAACCAGTCCAAAGTTCAAGACCACATGATAATCTTGATAGATGCAAAAAAAGCTTTTGATAAGATACAACAGCCCTTTATGATCAAAACCCTAGAGAAGGTTGGAATGGAAGGAACCTTTATCAATATAATAAAATCTGTATAAAACAAGTGCACAGCAAGGATTATACTCAACGGGGAAAAATTGGAAGCATTCCCACTTTGATCAGGAACTAGACAAGGCTGTTCACTCTTATCACTTCTATTCAATATTGTACTTGAAGTCTTAGCTGAAGCCATAAGACAAGAAAGGGGCATAAAAATGATTCAAATTGGCAAGGAAGAAGTCAAGTTATCTCTATTTGCTAATGACATGATCTTATACCTGATTGATCCCAAAAACTCCACCAGGAAATATTTCAGAAGTTCAGTAGTGTGGCAGGATACAAAATAAATGTACAAAAATCAGTGGCCTTCCTATAGTCCCAGAACAAAACAAGTAAAAAAAGCCCTAAGAGAAACAATCCCATTTACTATAGCCCTCCCAAAAATGAAATACCTTGGTAAAAACCTAACCAAAGAAGTAAGAGACCTTTATAATGAAAACATTAAAACCCTAAAGAAAGAAATTGCAGAAGACACCAGAAGGTGGAAAGACCTCCCATGTTCCTGGATTGGCAGAATCAACATCATAAAAATGACCACCCTAATAAAGGCAATGTACAGATTCAATGCTATACCAATTAAAATCCCAAAGCAATTCTTTAAAGAAGTTGACCAAACAATTTCAAAATTCCTATGGAGGCACAAAATACCCAGGATAGCAAAAACAATCCTGAGTAACAAAAACACAGATGGAGATATCACCATACCAAACCTTAGTCTATGCTACAAGTTCATATTTGTAAAAACAGCCTGGTATTGGCTCCAAAATAGAACACAGATCAATGGATAAGGGTTGAAGTCCCAGATGTAAGCCCACACAACTACAGCCATTTAATCTTTGACAAAGGGCCCCCAAAAAATCCAATGGAAAAAGAACAGCATCTGGATATCCACATGTTAAAGATTGAAACTGGACCAGTACTTGTCACCATCTACAATACTTAATTCCAAATGGATCAAGGACCTCGATATAAGGCCAGAGACTATAAAAACAATAGGTGAAAGGGTAGGGAACTTCCTCGAGGTGATTGGGCTAGGCCAACAGTTCCTAAAGGGACATCCAATAGCACAGTCACTACAAACAACACTCAACAGATGGGATCTTGTGAAATTAAAGAGCTTCTGTTCAGATAAGGAGATTGTAACTTGAGCTCAAAGACAACCCACAGAATGGGAGAAAATCTTCACTAACCACATATCTGATAGAGCTCTATTATCCAGAGTGCACAAAGAACTTAGAAAACTAAACCCCAAGAAACAAATGGGCCCATTAAAAAATGGGCCTTGGAACCTAAAAGAAACTTTACCAGGGATGAAATGAAAATGTCTAACAAATATCTTAAAAAATGCTCCACATCCTTAGCCATCAGGGAAATACAAATCAAAACTTCCCTGAGATATCATCTCACCCCTGTCAGGATGGCAAAAATCCACAATACAAACAACACCAAATGCTGGAGAGGATGTGGAGAGAGGGGAACTCTCCTACATTGCTGGTAGGAATGCAGGCTCATACAGCCACTCTGGTGAGCCATCTGGAGATTCTTAAAGAAGTTAAAGATACCATATGACCCTGCTATACCACTTTTGGGAATAACCCTCCATACAGCAAAAATTCACCTCGATAGCACAAGCACAACCATGTTCATAGCTGCACTGTTATAGTAGCAAAATTATGGAATCAGCCCAAATGTCCAACAGTTGACGAGTGGATAAGGAAAATGTGGTACATTTATACAATGGAATACTACTCAGCCATCAAAAATGATGAATTAATGTAATTTGCCAGGAAATGAATGGAATTAGAAACAATTATATTGAGTGAATTATTTCAGACACAGAAAATTAAGTGCTGTATATACTCCCTAATAGGTGGATCCTAGTACCAAACCCACTTAGAGACACTCAACGACAAATCTCTGTAATTCCTACAGTAATTGTAAAGATTATAAACAGGAGGGATGGGGAAGAAGGGCCCCACCAGAAACAAGGAGAGGGGAGACCATGTTACAGCAGAGAAAAGAGGCCACCAACAAGGACTGCAGGTAAGTAATGAGACGTCTGGTTAAGTTCACAGACCTTCCTTCCCGATCATTTGCAGCTGATGTCGTATGATCTCACCAGAAGTGAAGGGCACATGGGCTGCCAGATAGAAAGTAACCATTTTGCAAATGGGTGATTGACCCCTCTCTCACCGGGTCTCCTACTTTTATTCCATATACCTTTGAATATACTCTTATAACAAGACTCTAATTTATCAGGTTTTTTTTTCTCTGGCCAGGGGGTGACTTCCAATACCCATCAGGATGGAGCCAAGGGCATTGTAGGAGCAGCAAAACTGAAAAAAAAATCAACAAACCATAATTCAGAACATCAGAGACTCTATATCAACCAGCTGGAACTGGGCCAGCCTAATCTCTCCTCATCCTGAAGTTCAGGGATATTTGCGAAAGAAGGGGCAGTAAGATTTTAAGAGCACAAGGATGGGAGGAGTAATGATATGCAAGATACTCCACATAAGTTAGGGCCGAAGCAATCATAATAGGACTTTGCATGACCTGCGCTATGTCCAACACATCATTGACCCCATAAAGTCTAGCATGGACTGAAGGCACTAGGATCCTTGGAGGCTAGGGACTGACAGTCACAGTAGTGTTCCTAAGCTTAAGGGGAACACAGGAAAGGGTTCTGGGAAATGCCCCTGGGTCCTTGCATCTCATCAGAGAGGAGGACCCAGAGGAGAGTTTGGCATGCACATTAAAGGATGCTTCTGGGATTGAGGGGGGGAGGCACTGGGGAATGAGGAGGGAGGGGGGAGCAGAGGAGTGAGGGGGGATGGAGGGAGGGAGGGGACCGGTGTACCTGTTTAGTTTGTATGAGCGGAAATAATAATAATAATAATAATAATAATAATAGAAAGTTAAAAATAGCAGATAAAATGCAAATAATACAGCCTGTCTAGCTCAAAAGAGAAAGAAAAGTTGAAAAAATATTTGCAGAACAAAATTATTTTGTAACAAAAGCAAAAGTGCACTTTTTCCACAAAGAAGGGTTGGCCCATGAGAGCACTTATAAGAAAAGTGTACAGTGAATGGCAGAATGAGAAGACTTCAGGCTACTACTAGGGACATGCCAGGATGATCCTTGTATAATACTAAAGTTAGGAGAATAATGTGGGGCTTACATTTCTTCTAAATTCTATTCTGAATACATGACTTTCCATGCACATTAATGGAGCGAAACTGTGTGTATTAGTTGCTTTCCATGTTGTTGTAAGTGTTTAACAAGAAGCAGCTTGAGTAAGGAAGAACTTTCATCACTTCATTCTTTCTTAAGGATCAGTCTACAGGGGAGAAAAACCACTGTGGATGCATAATGGAGGTGTGTGCAGCAGCTGCTCACCCCATCTCAGTGGACCAAAAGCAGAGAGTAATGCTGACTCTTCCAAGCCCTTTCATTCTGTATTGGTGCTATGGTTAGATTTGACTATCAAATTGACAATCGCAGGCAGTTTGGGGTACAGCTGTGGAGAATCAGTGGTTGGTGCAGGCCCCTGAACAAGTCTACAAGTACTTCCTTAATTAATGTGGAAAACCCAGCCCATAGTGAGCGGTGCTTGCCAATGCATGGGAAAACAGAAGTGCAAGAAGGAGGGACTTGCTTTTCCCCTTCCCATATCCTGGGTCAACATGCTATTGAGTACACTCTTAAAGCATCATTGTTGCCTTCTGGAGCATTGTTGTTTTCTGCCTTTTTTCTTGCTTCTGTGGCTACCGAGCTTGTCTTTTCCACCTTGCCACTGTTCCTACTGCCTTTGGAGCCTGGTCTTGTAGCCCTTGATGCTGATGTTTGCTGTTCTTCACTGATAATCTGAGCCCAGCATCTTCAACCCTCCAGCAAGATAGAAGCTCCAGACTTTCTCAGTATCTTTTGGCTTTGTGAAACATTCAGGTCAAGAACCAAGCAGCGAGGGGTGGCATCTTTGAAAGACACCACTTTTACTGTGAATTGATTAGTAAAGTTATATATGTATGAATGTATGTATGTGTATATATATTCTATATATGTATATAACGTATATGTACATGTATATATGTGTGTGTGTGTATATATATATATGTATATATATACATATATATTCTAGCAGATTCTGTTCTTCCAGAGAACCCTGACCAATACAGTGGATCATATGCTTCTTTTGTACAGGGTATGTTTTCCATTTTCAGTTAATCTTGTCTGTACTCTTCACAGACACATCCAGATGTGTTTATCATAGGAAATTTTAAACCCAGTTATGTTAACAATGAAGACTAACCATCACAGTTTCTCTGTTCAAAGAAGAGAAGGATCTAAAGTCATTCTCAGAAAGGATTAAAATTTCAATGAGGTTGCTCATCATTTCTTATGTGTCTTAACTTAAAGAGATTATCCTATCACCTCAGAACTTGAGAAATATGTAACCATGATCTGTGAAATTGAAAAGACCCACAAGAACTGTACTTGTCAAACTCAGAACATGGGTGGACACAATTTTCCATATAGATTGATTACCAAACATACATTTCAGCAGTGAAAAAAATGGAAGAATGGGAAATGAAGGTCAATGCTTTCCTTATATGCAAGGCTATAGAAGTCATATGCATCATGTTTGCTCATAACCGACCTAATGTGCCTTGCTGACAATACCACTGTGAGCTCTAAAGGAATACAAAACTTAGGTTTCTATTAAGGATAACAGTACTAGACGAAACTATTGTTCTCTTTAAGCAACAAGAATAAATTTAAGAAGAAACACACTGTTTGGTTGAACATATGGCATAGGCAATTAAAATAAATAAACAGAAATAAAGCAGACCATTTAAGCAAGGAAGCAGGGAAATGTTCAGAAAGATGTTTACAAATGTTGGGAGCAGGAGAAGAGGTTCACGTGTCATGGTTTCCATTGGAAAACAGCACAAAACAACTGTGGTGTGCCAGGTAGAAAATGATTCGCCAGAAGGCATCCCAAAATTCACAGAACTAACAGAATATCTAAACAAAAAATAAAAGGTAAAAATTGCAATGGGTCAACATGCATTAGAATATTTCTCAAGACTAATTTAGTTTTAATGTCACCACCAAGAACACTTTCACCAGCAGATGCAGGCTGCTAGGCTAGTGGACTCCATCCTCTGCTGCCACTGCCATGTCCAAAATCTATCACTACAGGTTTTTCCTAATATGCCTGCCAGCTAGAGAATGCAGTTGGCAGAGCATCCAAACACACTGAGCATCTGATTTCACTGCATGTGCCAACATAAAGAGAATTGCCAAACTCTTCTCAACTTCATTCGAGTACTTGGATATAACTCTTCAACTCCAACACACATACACACAAATACATATCCCAAAAGAGAAATAAATACATTTTTTCCTTTATTCAGTTTTAAAGAAATTAGAAGAGAGAAATTTCTATACTTATTGTCTATGTGAAGGAAAGGATATTCACAATTCACTAGTCAGTATGATGTGGTGATGGTTTAGGTAGATAAGCATAATTAAAACAAAGACATATTATGATTTCACTAACAATCATCATAAAAAGCAAATGTCATTTAATATAAAATGCACAAAATCCTTGTAGATGCCTCCCAAAACCTCTTTTCTCTACATCAACAAGCCATAGAAGGATTTCATCTTTATTAACACATTTCCAAATATTTTCTGTTTTCCTAATAGTTCCATATAATTAGGACAAGCAAAGATGGAAACATAAAAAATATGAGTAGTAGAAGTCATCTGCATGTTTGTATAAAGCCTTTTGAGGCACGTCATGAAACAGATTTGGGAATGATGGTTCAGTCAAATGATTCTGGAATTAGCCTGTCAAATTCCTACAGGGAATGATGGTTTAATCCAGAATGAAGGAAAACAATCAGTGAAGTAGAAAAATGCAGTTGAGCCATTGGACCAGCTGACAGCATTATGATTAAATTTGACATATGGCAATCTAGAAACCAAAACTGCAACATAAGATTAGCACCACAACTAATCTTATAAGTTTAAAACGATTAACCTTGAAGACAAGGGAAGTCAGGTGTTGATATATTGAGCATATACAATGAAAAGAATGAAAAGTGTTTCTTCATCTTTAAAGAAAAATTGTGTCTTTCAATAAGAAGATGCCAGGCAAAGTATAATGTTACCTGCATATATGTTGTGCTGTGGTGTGGCCCAGCCTGGAAGGTGAAGAAAGAAAACAAAATAAAATAAAAAGTAATCTGTTCAACTGAAAAAAGAGAGATTTGTGAGAACTTATTTTGACTTCAAGAAAAAAGGGTAAAATCATAAACATCTAATAAACAGATATTGAAATATATAAAGCCTATTTTCCAGTGATACTAAATCCATTTTCTTTAAGAACAAAGGATAAATGGAGAAAGAAATTAAACCATTCTAAGCTGGAATGGGAAATTAAGTTACTGAGGTTAGGAAATGAAAGTAGGTGATGGATTACTACTTTCATTACCTTTGGGAAAAAGGATATTAAAACTGCATCATTAGTGCAGTTTCATACTTAAGGAACCTAAGATGACTGGAGAGAATGTGTAATAGAACAAAAGCGTGTTTGCCAGGATGTTCTATGTAGTTTCTAGATTATTACAAGGTGATGTATTATTTTTCTGAAACATGCTGTTTAAATGGAGAGAAATTGTTAAAAGAATGTGAAGTATAATTAATAATTAGAAATTTAAAATATTTTCACTTGCTTTATAAAAGCATATGGCACATAATCTAAAATAGTAAAGTCTATCACCATCTTATCATATTTTTGTCACAATTGAGACAAAGTATATAAAGCACTGATCCTGACGCACAGAAAGTAATCCATAAATGTAGTAAAAATCCTGCAGCACTAGCAGTAAGTAGCACACAGCAGCAGTTATACAGGAGCAGTACCAGAAGCTAAAAATATGCCAACCAGTGTGATGACATACCTAGACACTGGGAATCCATCAGACCTCAGATACTTTTTTTCTTTTTTCCTTGTATCTTTCATTTCAAGTATACAAGTTATGACAAAGTATAAGCAAAACATGGAGAATTCTGAGGCCACTGTAGAGTCTTTGGTTACATACTGTTCCTGGTACAACATAGGAATCATCTGAGTTTTACAGAGAAGTTATCACTGATACCAAAAAATAATTATTAAGATGATATTATATCCACAAGTAAATTTTCTACATAATATTTTCCACAAAACCATGTCACATAAACTTTTTTATCAGTGCTTTATTAATGATAAGCAATTTAGATAACCAAATACATCTAGATAAAACATTTTATAGATTAGTGTTTGCTTGTTCAGAGTATCTATTAGATCATTAGCATATTTCAAAGCATATTTGACCTGTCTTACTTAACCAAACATTTTCTTTTGTTTCTTAAATGTGTGACACAAAGTTCTTCTTTCTATACTTTGTACTTAGCATGAAAATAGGTCCTATTCCCCAGGTCAGCCCACAGGGACCCGGCTCCGACTCCCACCATCCAGCCAGAGCCGCGCCCGCGGGCCGAGGGAAGAGGAGGACCTCCCCCTGCGCCGGGGCCCAGCCCCAGCTGCCATCGGGTTAAAGAGCTCCACGCCACCGCCCCCATCCCCCCTTTTGCACCCCACCCCGCTCCGCCAGTCTGGACGCGCTAGGTCCAGCCGGGCCTCACCCCACGATCTAGGTAAGTCTCTGCCCGCCCCGCCCACCAGGACCCCAGGCCAAATAATTCAGTTTAGTGAAATTGAGAGATCTTAAGAGTTAAAATGACAATGCCAAAGACAAAGTGCAAATCCATGAGAAGCAACAATCAAGTAAACAAATTTCCCACTGAAGAAATTAATCCCATAATGTTAGACTCCAACAAGAACAAACCCACGGAAAAAGGCCAAGAAAGCCCCACCCAGGATAAAGACTTTCAAAATATGATCGTTACCATGTTCAATACTATGAAAGAGGAAATCAGGGAGGAATTACATAATCGAATCAATCGCTTTGAAGAGGAACACAACAGACATCTGGAGGAGTTGAGAAAAACAGTGCAAGAAACAAAAAGTGGCATAGAGCAGTTAAAACAAACTCAAGCAGAGTTTAAAACTGAGCTAAAAGACAAGTTATCTTCAACCCAGAACGCCACAGAGAGTCTTATCAACAGAACTAACGAAGCAGAAAACAGAATCTCAGACCTTGAAGATAAAGTGGGAGTACTAACCAGCTCAATGGAAGAGGTTGTTAAAGCCAAAAAGATACTTGAGAGAAATATCCAAGAGATATGGGACACCCTGAAAAAGCCTAACATGCGTATTCATGGAATACCAGAGCAAGAATCTCAAAAATAACACCCCTGAGGAAATTTTTCAAACGATCATCAAGGAAAACTTTCCTCATCCAAAAAAAGAGAGGCCCATCCATATACAAGAGGCATTCTGCACCCCAAACAGATACGACCAAAATAGAAGCACGCCGCGGCAAATAATAGTTAAAACACTCCACATTCAAGATAAAGAACTGGTGCTGAGAGCTTCAAGGGAGAAAAAACAAGTCACTTTTAAAGGTAAACCTATTAAAATAACAAATGACTTCTCAGTCGAAACAGTAAAAGCAAGAAGAGCTTGGAGAGACATACTTCAAGTATTGAATGAGCAAAAATGTCAACCCAGGCTGATTTACCCTGCAAAACTCTCAGTCATGATCGAGGGAGAAAGAAAAATTTTCCAGCACAAAGACAACTTTAAGGGATACATGGCCACCAAACCAGGCCTTCAAAAAATGCTAGAAATGATACTCAAGTGTGAAGAAAAAAACAGGCATATCCAGGAGAACAGAAGGCAAGTATAACATCATTAAAAATGAAGCAATATACTTATAAAAGCTACTAAACATAATAAATGTCTGGAATTAACAATAGTTTCTCCATTATAACACTAAATGTTAATGGAATTAATTCACCGATCAAGAGACACAGATTACAAACATGGATTAAAAATCACAATCCATCAATCTGCTGCCTGCAGGAAACCCATCTCACCACAAAAGATAGGCACGCTCTAAAAATAAAAGGCTGGTCAACAATTCTACAAGCAAATGGAAGCAGAAAACAGGCAGGGGTAGCCATTATGCTATCAGACAAAGTGGATTTCAAACCAAAGAAAATTGTAAGAGATAAGGATGGATACTACATTTTAGTCACAGGTACAATTCACCAGGAAGACTTCACAATACTGAACATATATGCACCCAATACGGGCCCCTCCACATTCATTAAGAAAACTGTACAGCGTCTAAAGCAAGAAATCAATCCCCAAATGATAATTCTTGGGGACTTCAACACCGCCCTCTCAACATGGGATAGATCAACAGGTCAAAAGCTTAACGGAGACACTTTGGAACTTAATCAAACCCTGAAAGAAATGGACCTTACAGATCTCTATCGAACTTTTCACCCACGCACCAAAGAATACACATTTTTCTCAGCAGCACATGGAACTTTCTCCAAAATAGATCACATATTGGGCCACAAAACGAATCTACACATACATAAGAAAGTTGAAATTCTAACCTGTGCCCTATCAGACCACCACGGCCTAAAGCTGGACATCCACAACACATCAAACAAGAGAAAATACACTAACTCCTGGAAACTTAACACTATGATGCTGAATGAGAACTGGATTCAGGAAGAAATTAAAAAGGAAATTCAAGATTTCCTGAAAGTGAATGATAACAAAAATACAACTTACCAAAATCTCTGGGACACAATGAAAGCTGTTCTAAGAAGTAAGTTCATAGCTCTTAATGCCTACGTCAAAAAAATGGAAACATCAGAAATAAACAACCTAACAATGCAGCTTAAAGCTTTAGAGAAACTAGAGCAATCTGATCCCAAAAGTAGTACAAGAGAGGAGATTAGCAAAATAAGGGGAGAATATCTGAAATCGAGATTAAGAAAATGATAGAAAAAATCAACGATTCAAAAAGCTGGTTCTTTGAAAAAATCAATAAGATTGATACACCCCTAGCTAAATTAACCAAAAGCAAGAGAGAGAAAACCCAAATTAACAAAATTAGAAATGAACATGGAGTTATCACTACTGATACCCAAGAAATCCAGAGAATTATAACATCATATTTCAAAAACTTATACTCTGTGAAGTTTGACAACACAAAAGAGATGGATGAATTTCTAAGTAAACACAACTTACCTAAATTGAATCAGGAAGTTGTGAATTATTTAAATAGTCCTATAACATATAAGGAAATTGAGGAAGTAATCTCGAATCTTCCCACCAAAAAATGTCCTGGACCAGATGGATTCAGCACAGAGTTCTACCAGACATTTAAGGAGTTAATAACACCAATACTCCTTAAACTGTTCCATCAAATAGCAAAGGAAGGAACACTACCAAATTCCTTCTATGAAGCTAATATAATTTTAATCCCAAAATCTAATAAAGATTCATTTAAAAAAGAAAACTATAGGCCGATCTCTCTGATGAACACAGATGCAAAGATTCTCAACAAAGTCTTAGCAAATTGGATTCAAAAACATATTAAAAAGATCATTCATGAGGACCAAGAAGGCTTCATCCCCGGCACACAAGGTTGGTTCAACATACGCAAATCAACAATTGTAATTCATCATGTAAACCAGTCCAAAGTCCAAGACCACATGATACTCTCGATAGATGCAGAAAAAGCTTTTGACAAGATCCAACAGCCTTTTATGATCAAAACGCTACAGATACTAGGAATGGAAGGAACCTTTATCAATATAATAAAAGCTGTATACAACAAGCCAACAGCAAGGATTATGCTCAATGGGGAACAATTGGAAGCATTCCCACTCCCATCAGGAACTAGAAAAGGCTGTCCACTCTCACCACTTCTATTCAATATTGTACTTGAAGTGTCAGCTGAATCCATAAGACAAGAAAGGGACATAAGAGGGATTCAAATCGGCAAGGAAGAAGTTAAGCTATCCCTATTTGCAGATGACATGATCTTATACCTGAGTGATCCCAAAAACTGCACCAGGAAGCTCCTGGAACTAATTGAGAAGTTCAGCAGGGGGATCGCTTCTCGGCCTTTTGGCTAAAATCAAGTGTAGAAGTTCAGCAGGGTGGCAGGATACAAAATAAATGTGCAAAAATCAGAGGCCTTCCTATATGCCCAGAATGAAAAAAGTGAAAAAGCCTTGAGAGAAACAATACCATTCATTATAGCCCCTAAAAAAATGAAATACCTTGGTATAAACCTAACTAAGGAGGTAAAAGACCTTTACAATGAAAACTTTAAAACCCTAAAGAAAGAAATAGCAGAAGACACCAGAAGGTGGAAAGACCTCCCTTGTTCCTGGATTGGCAGAATCAACATCGTGAAAATGACCTTCCTACCAAAGGCAATATACAGATTCAATGCTATACCAATCAAAATCCCAAAGCAATTCTTCAAAGAAGTTGACCAAACAATCTCAAAGTTCATATGGAGGCACAAAAGACCCAGGATAGCAAAAACAATCCTGAGTAACAAAAACACAGCTGGAGGTATAACCATACCAAACCTTAGTCTATACTACAAATCCATAGTTGTAAAGACAGCCTGGTACTGGCTCCAAAATAGACACACAGATCAATGGATAAGGATTGAAGACCCAGATATAAGCCCACAAAATTACAGCCATTTGGTCTTTGACAAAGGGGCCCAAAGAATCCAATGGAAAAAGAACAGCATCTTCAACAAATGGTGCTGGCAAAACTGGATCTCCACATGCAGAAGATTAAAGCTGGACCCGTACTTGTCACCATGTACAACACTTAATTCCAAATGGATCAAGGACCTTGATATCAGGCCAGAGACTATAAAAACCATAGTTGAAAGGATAGGGAACTCCCTCGAGCTGATTGGGCTAGGCCAACATTTCCTAAACAGACATCCAATGGCACAGTCACTGCTACCAACTCTCAACATTTGGGATCTTGTGAAATTAAAGAGCTTCTATTCAGATAAAGAGATTGTAAAGCGAGCTCAAAGGCAACCCACAGAATGGGAGAAAATCTTCACTAACCACATATCTGATAGAGCTCTATTGTCCAGAGTGCACAAAGAACTGAGAAAACTAAACACCAAGGAAACCAATGGCCCAATTAAAAAATGGGCCCTGGAACTTAAAAGAAACTTTACCAGGGATGAAATTAAAATGTCTAACAAATATCTGAAAAAATGCTCCACTTCTTTAGCCATCAGGGAAATGCAAATCAAAACTTCCCTGAGATATCATCTCACCCCGGCCAGGATGGCAAAAATCCACAATACTAACAACGACAAATGCTGGAGAGGATGTGGAGAGAGGGGAACTCTCCTACATTGCTGATGGGAATGCAGGCTCATACAGCCACTCTGGCGAGCTGTCTGGAGATTCTTAAAGAAATTAAAGATTGAAATGCCATATGACCCTGCTATTCCACTTTTGGGAATAACCCCCCATACAGCAGAGGTTCACCTCGATAGCACAAGCACGACCATGTTCATAGCAGCACTGTTTACAATAGCAAAGTCATGGATTCAGCCCAAATGTCCAACAGTTGACGAGTGGGTAAGGAAACAGTGGTACATCTATACAATGGAGTACTACTCAGCCATCAAAAATGATGAATTACTGCAATTTGCTGGGAAATGGATATCATTAGAAACAATTATATTAAGTGAAGTATCCCAGACCCAGAAAATTAAGCACCGTATATACTCCCTAATAGGTGGCTCCTAGTACCAAACCCACCCAGCCCACCTAGAGACAGTAATTGCAAGGATTATGAACAGGAGGGATGGGGTAGGAGGGCCACACCAGAAAGAAGGAGAGAAGGGACCATGTTACAGCAGGGAAAATAGGCCTCCACCAAGGACCCAAATAAGTAATGAGACATCTGATTAAGTTCACAGACTTTTGTTCCTGATCATTTACTACTGAGGGGGAGTAATCTCACCAGAAGAGGAGGGCATATAGTCTGGCAGATAAAAAGTAACAATTTTGCAAATGGGTGATAGACCCCTCCCTCACTGTGGTTTCCCACTTTTATTACATCTACCTTTGAATCTGCTTTTATCACAAGACTCTAACAGCTTTTTGTCTCTGGCCAGGGGGTAACATACAATGCCCACCAGGATGGAGTGAAGGGCTTTTCAGGAGCAGCAAATCTGCAAAAGAAAATCAACAAACCACAATCCAGAACTTCAGAGACTCTATATCAACCACCTAGAACTAGGCCAGCTTAGTCTCTCCCCATCTTGAAGCTCAGGGAAATTTGCGGAAGAGGGGGCGGTAAGAGTGTAAGAGCATAAGGATGGGAGGAGCAATGATATGTAAGATACTCTATACTAGTTAGGGCTGAAGCAATCATAATTGGACTTTGCATGCCCTGCACATTGTCCAACACACTGTTGACCTCACAAAGTCTAGCATCTGCTAAAGGCACCAAGATCCTTGGAGGCAAAGGATTGGCAGCCACAGCAGTGTTCCTATACCTAAGGGGAACACGGGAAAGGGTTCGGGAAAGGCCACTGGGTCCTTGTACGTCTTCGGAGAGGAGGGCCCAGAGGAAAATCAGGCATGCACAAGAAAGGACTCTCTGGGAATTGGGGTGGGAGGCACTGGGGGATGGGGAGGGAGAGGGATGGGGAGGGGGAGCAGTGGGTACGGGTGGAGGAGGAGGGAGAGAGGGAACTGGTGTACCTAATAAGTTTGTATGAGCTGAAATAAAAAAAAAAAGAAAATAGGTCCTATTATAGAAATGGTCACAATTCTTCTTAGATGAAATTCTACTATTATTAGAGTGGTGGTTTTTTAAAAATATATTTATTTATATATTTTTACTTATTTATTTGTATGTGTGCATGTGTGTGTGTTAGAGAGCACTGCAAGTAACTGTGGAAGTCTAAGGATGATTTTGGGAATCATTCTGGATTGTTCTACTGCCTTTTTGCTTTGCTCTGGGGTTTCCCATACTCTACCTTCCAAGGCCAAAATGGCAGCCACCGCCATTTCCACCCGGTGTTTTTACTGGAATCTGGGATCCAAATTCAGGTCCTTCTGCTTGAGAGTCAGAGTCCTAACCACCAGCATCTCTCCAGCCCATTGGCTTTTTTGAATAGCAAGAGACTAAGACTGATAGTCAACTTCCAGTAAAAGGTCATCTAAGGATATAGCAAAAAGAGTCAGGTATATTGGGGCATGTCCACACTTCCAGCACTCAAGAGGCTGAGACAGCAGAATACCACAAGATTGAGGCCAGGCTGCTCTGCACTTTGAGTTCCAGACCAACCAGAGCTTCAGAGTGAGATGCCATCTGCAAAATCAGCAGCAACAAAAGAATGGGTATATGAGAAAGCCATAGGTATCCAAGGTTTCAGACATAATTTGGAAGCTAATGGATTTTCAGTTTTATTAAAATATACCTAGATCCAATATAAGGATTTCTCCATGAGTTAATTTTGGAATTAGAGTTATCACATAAAATCTAACTTCTATAACACTAAAGCCATTATGCCTTACCATTCCAGCTCTGTCATGAAAAGTGTGTCCTTGACAAGAGAGTCAATTTTTAAGAACTGGGCAGTGACAGCTTCTGTAAAATTCTCTCTCAAGCTAATCCAGGTGGGTTTTTTTTTTCCTCATGTGAGGGTGTCTATAGACAACCAATAATTTCTTTTTCATCAGAATTCTTATACATAGATAATAAACACAGTTTTATTACCCCATGAGGTCTTAGTAATTTTTATCTACAGTGTAAGTGACCTAAAAATTCAAATGTGTTATTTAAATATGACATTGGGTAATAATTCAATCTAATATTACTCAGAATAAGACAGCACTGAATCTTTACATCCACACCACAATGTATTCTTGGAGTCTGCAAGTCTTGGGAGCTTCATAGGACTATTGGGGTTTCACAACTTTAATAGCACAATGATAGCACCATTATAGCACTGTGTTATTACATACCTCTGGGACTTCCTTTCTGTTCCTCTGCCTGGAATGAGCTCACCTATCATGTCACCTAGAAAATCATTCTTCACCCCTAATCCTCAGCTCATTCTCCACTTCCTCAACAGCATGCTTTCCTCAAAATAATGTAGATAATCTATAATGTATGATGACAGCATAGAGATCCACTTAATGGATTTAGTTGATTTTGTCCTCTGGTCATATCCAGTATATTCACCATAAAGTCGTAAAATCTGTACTATCCCCCAAGTGTCTATTGCTTTGGAATTTCTGTGGGAATACTTCTAATCCTGAGAGCAAACTCATGTGAGTGCAAGACAATTCATATGTATATGGTGAGTAATCATCCAGTAAATGATATGTAAGATAACATAGCAACAAAGGAATACACAATGCATATTTATCATTTTACATTGATCATTGATCCTGCAGCATTTTCAAAGTCTTACATATAAGATAATGTCTTGTATTTTGATGCAAGATTTTATTGAATGAGTGAGAAGCTGAAATGCAACAGGCAGTGTGAGTCAATGAATATTAAGCATTTGCCCTGTGTATAACACTAGTACACAAAAATTACAAGATCTCTTATGCAATTCCAAATTTTATATATTTCTGAGGCATCAGACTATTGAGATAACTCTTCAAGTAAAGCAGCTTGCAACTAAGTCTGACAAACTGCGTTCAGTTCCCAGAACCTACATGGTAGATAGAAAAATCATTATTCTAGGTGTCATGACATCCATGCATATGCTATGAAATATATGAACCCTCCCAACATCATCACACATAAAGAAATGGATTTAAAAAATTGTTTAAACAAAAAATAAATCCCATAATGGTTATGGAGAAAAAGGGACACTTATTCACTGCTGGTGGGGTTGTAAACTGGTATATCCCCTATGGAGTTTGAAGTTTCTTCAAATACTTAAAAATGCAACTGTCATATGATCCAGCTATATCACTTCTAGGAATGTTCATTTCAGCTCTATTCACAAGAGCAAAGAAATGGAATCAACCAACATATCCATCAACAGAGGAATATACATTGAAAATGTGGTACATATACACAATGGAATATTACCCAGCCATCAGAAAGGATGAGATTATGGAGTTTGCTGGTAAATGGATGGAACTGGAAAATTTAATATTGAGTGAGGTATCTCAGACACAGAAACATGTGGATGTTAGATCTGATATTCTTTTTTTTTTAACCATTATCTTATTGTCTCTTTATTTTTTTTCTCCTTTTTTTTATAAAACATTTAATTATACATTTTAAAATTTTTTACCAGTTCCCTCCCTCCCCCCTCCTCCCCTCGAACCCCCTCCTCCCCCTCCCCTTCCCCCAGTGCCTCCCCCCCAATTCCCAGAGAGTCCTTTATTGTGTAGATCTGATATTCTTGTCAATGTATTTGGATTGGAATCACTGTAAGAGCCAGAAAATTCAAAACAGACCAATGAGTGGGAAGGTGGAAAGGAATGGCTAGAGTGAAAATTTTTAAAGGAAAGTTTAGGATACCATGACAAGTAGATAGGGTAAGGGAGGAAAAATTTGGAAAAACACGTAGTAGGGAATGAAGAGAAGGGAGATAGGAGGGACAGAAGGACTTATAGAAAAAATATAAGATTGTGAGAAGTAACCCAAAAGGAACTTTCTATGCTAGTAATATGCAAAAATAATATGTCTTTTAAAGAAATGAATATGAATGGGCAGTCCCTATGCAGAGGAGCATAGAATGATGAAAACAAAGAAACAAAAATGCTCTGAGCTGATCCACTTAGAATCCAGTGACAAAATCATACTAAAAGTAGCAGTAGTGTGACACTTCCTGATAAAATGTTGGTCAGAGAGGTCTTAAAGGCCCTAAACATTATGGGTTTTTGCCATTGCTTTTGGTTGCTCTTCAAAAACTGTCAGTAAGGCCCTATTATTGAATATGCAACACATATGGATCACAAACATGGGCAAAACACATCACCTGGAACTCGTCTGAGGACTTTCTCTTTGCTAGATAACTTATACAATACTAAGGAATACTGCAGAAGCTGCTGTGGGAGAGAAATAATAACAGCCATATCAACAGGTGAACACCAGTGTAATAGTGGTATGTTTTCAAGGAGATAACCAACAGCTCACTGATTGAACTCAAGACCTGTTTGTCAGAATGGTACATATTCCTGTTACTGTAAACTAGAACAGAGCCTTAAAAAAAGGGAAGGAAATATATCAATAGAGAAAAACAGCCAATAAACCTATAGGTAGGAAGACAGTACATCAAACTGCTCTGTAAATAGCTATTATTATACCCATTAGTTGGAAGAACACTTAACATTTAGCCTAGAAGAGGCAGAGGATTTTAACATTCTGACAGGATAATCTAGGGCAATAGAAGGGCAGTTTAGTGGACAATAATAGCCAACCATAATGCAGAGTACCACCAACTCAACAAGGCTCTCCCAGAATCGGGCTAACCTAATTTCTCCCTATCTTAAGGCTTCGGGAACCTCACAGAAGAGGGGACAGTAAGACTTTATGAACCTAGAGATAGGAAGGTTCACTGTTAGACAAGACATTCCATTCAAGGTAGGACTGCTGCACCTCAGAACTCACTAGAGTGAGACCTGTCTTTTCCAGACATGCATAATGACTGACATAGCAACCATGCCTCCATAGCCTACCTAGGAACTCAAGAATGAACATACAGTAGAAACCTTGGGGACTAAAGTGGACGAGTAAAAGGAAATGCCCATGTCAGTGGAATGACCTAAAGAGAGGCAACTTGGATTGCGACAGAGGCCTGAACCCTTCCAAGAGTAGACAAGCCAGAGGAAGCTCTGAGTTCCACAGAAGCATACAGGCAGGAGGGTGGAGGGAATGGGAGAGATTGAGAAAGGAAAAAGATGGGATGGGAGAGAGGGGGGATAGAGGGAAGCAGGGTTGAGTACTCAATATGCTTATAAGTAGAAAAATAAAAATTAAAAAATTGTTTAAAGACATTTATTTTTAAAGTATTATGTGACAGGAAAAAATAATAAAGCCTAAATCATACTAAGAAAAATATAGAGGAAGATTTTTCATAGAATTTAAAAGAGACACATTCTCTTTTATAAAAAAAATCATATGGGAAACACAACATAATATACTTATTATTCTTGTAGACACATGTACCTTAAACTAAGAAGCGAACATATTCTTTTCTGATAAATGATCAATGGCTCATCTTAATAAAAGAGAAAGTTACCTATTTTCTAAGTTAATTGAAATTATGCCACTATGTCATGCATAATGCTTCTCTAGGTACTACACATGCTCAACAGAATAAAGCAACTGTCTGTCAGAGGAACACACTATCTCCAGTGTACACTGGTGGTACTTCCAACCATGATCATTGGTTACTTTTGGTCTAAGAGCTAGTCATCACTGATCCTGCATGCCGTAGTCCATTCTCCGGTCTAAAATGGCTCTTTCATGTATTATCTAAAAGGAATTAATTCATAAAGCTACAGAAAATGTGAATAATCATAATTGGGAGCAACATATCAAGGGCAACAAATGAATTCTGGAATCGCAGTCCTCTTTGTGAGTAAGGTCTTGCTTAGCTGATATGGTATTGTTTTTTCATTGGATTAGAGTAGGTAGATTGCTTCTGGAATTGAATTCATGAAGAGCATATGTGCCTAAAAGAATCATTTTGCTACTCATGTTTTCTCCTTCCCATTAAATGTTATTCTTGTACATTTTGTTTCCTCCTAAAATTTTCTTCCCTGTGGTTGTGAGTACAACTTATTCATTGGTTGAACTGGTGAAGAGACAATAGAAAGGCAAAGGCAAACCCTAGTAGATGTGGCAACAGCTTCAAAAGATCCCAGTACACCATGCTGTCCAGGAGACTGAAAGAATAGGAAACAGATCTTTTTCGAAAGGCACTATGAGTCACATAGATTCAAGACAGAAAATATTTAATTTCAGAGCAAGAGTTGAAGTCATTCTTTGGAAGAAAAAGCTTGAATTTATAAATTAAAGCATACCAAGAATTTTCAAGTCTTGTTTTTAACTAGAATTATGAGTACAAAATCGGGGAGTTTTTGTTTGTTTGATGTTTTGTGCAGTTTTGTTTTAGAGAAAGTTTGATGAGCCAGTATTTGACAGGTGGCAGACAATCCAGAACTATGTGTACTTTGATATCTACCTGTTTCAACAATTCTATAAAGTGGAAATGAAGAGATGACTCAATGGTTAAAGTGTTTGAAGAAAGGAGTTTGGATCTCTACATCTCAGATAAAAATGTCAGAAGGATATGGTGTTTTGCCTATAAATCCTACCAGAGAAGACAAAGACTGGAAATCCCTCACATAAAGCTAGGCTGGCAAGACTAGTTCTATGCTTGAGAACTGGGTTTGATTAGAGACTCTGCCCCCAAACTACAAGGTGGAAGAAAGATGAAATCTGATTTCCAGCATCAACTTCAGGCCTCCATACAGACAGACATTGTTCTATTAAGTGGATAGTCTAATTTTGAGATGTGAGCAACCAGTGCGAACATTTTAATGTATGAAATGAGACAGATGACCTCACATGATGAGACACCCCACAAAGGAGGCAGAGCAGGACAAAGAGACAGTCATGGAGGGTGAATTGTTAGTAGCAATCTGCTTAGACGACTGTCTACTACTTTATTAATCCATCTTCAAAACAGATCCCTGGTGGCCTACAGATGAGTTAATGACTTTATCTCTCGATACTGCAACATTGCCAAATAAACACAAGCTTTAGAGAGAATAGTCATGCCATAACACATAAATATGTCAATTTATGAAAATCCATGTTGAAGTCATCATATCATGCTTCAATAAAATATTAAATTCTCCCTAAAATTTGAACTTACATGAATCCAATATCAGTGTATAACTCATTTCAATTTCTTCTCCCTGGAAATGAGTAAACTCTCAGCTCATAATGTTCACTGCTTGGGGCAGCAAGAGAATTCAAAGAGGGGAACAGAATTAGATACTGCAACAATTAGAAATCTGATTAGCTATGTGTTTTAATACAATTGGATGTAATTGTCTGTACCCTTAGATACAAAGTATTATCCTCTTGACAGATAGCTGACATTTTAAAGTGCTAAATTTCAGGAAAAGAAACAGATACAACTAATCTAAAATTCTTATTTTTAGTTATTAATATAGGCTCTTTTGAAAGAGGAATTCAGATTCCTTTGAAAAATTCCATTGCACATTCTCTTGCAACACCAAAAAGAAGTTGACAGTGTTATTCTCATTTTACCCTTGAGAAACTGTGAAGAAAGTACACAAAATGAATCCCAGATCAGTTATATTTGAAATAATGTTTTATTTCTTTTGTTTTAATCTGGAAATGCTTCTTCTTACAAAAGTATTTTCATATTATGTAAACCCCTATGCCCTGCAAATATCTGAACACAGTATTTACTTGAAGATTTCTACTCAGATGTGCATGCTATTTTGGTTTATATATCTAATTTGATTGGCAGACTGAAAAATATAAAATTTCATGTGAGCAGGCATTCTTCCTCTTTCATCATTATTTGCCTGAAACCTCTTAGTACTATCATTGTAGCAACTTTCAGAGGTAAACTACACCTTTCTGAAGGAAGGCATGATATAGAGGAAGATCTTGAGTTTGGTAGCCTGGCTTTGATTCCTCTTGTCTTGCTCTCTCTGCCTCCTAGTGGCATCTACTGTCTTCAGCCATGCCTTCTGCTATGTGATTTCCATCATAAATGGACCATATGCCTTTTGGAATTTTAAGTCAAATACCTCCCCTTTTCCCCTAAGTGTGCTGTGTTAAGGAATTGTCACACAGCACAAAGAAGAGTGACTACATCAAATATCCTGCCAGCCTACCATCAATTAACAGTGAGTCTGACCATGGAGGACAGAATCACCTGCCAAGTAGCAGAGCTCTCCAGTGGGTCTTTTCAGCCATGTGATTTGTATGCTTTGATTACTGAAAGCCTAGCAAAACAAAACTTACATTACTCTGCTTGCCAATTACTTCAAATCGCCTTTGCAAAGGCAAATTAAGTGTATCTTATAAGTTTCTTCATTTTTACTTTTACTTCCTTTTCCAAAGAACCCCAAACTATTTTTACCTTCCCAGAGCTTAGAAAGCCAGGGTAGGGTGGGAAAGTAATTTCCCCAGGGGCTGAAGAATGAGAGCCTACTGAGTAGAGACAAGAATTCACTGTTTACAGAGCTTTCGTCTAATCCATAACAGAGGTGGGCTAAATCTAGTGGGAAGTTGTGCATTCTGCACCTTTCAGTAACATAATACCCTTGGAAACAAATCTATTTTAACAAAAGTCCACAGAACTTCTCTTTTCTACTTTAAATACAACTTCTCATGAACCAAAGGTATAAAATACCGTAAGAGGTTAAGAACCTATTAAAATCAAGAACAGCGATCTCAAGTTTCCTTGTAACAAAAGCAATAGAAAGCTTTAATACATGGGCAATGTACTTGCAAACTGTTCTGTTTTGCTTCATTTTCATTTATTTACTTACCGAGTAACATTATGAAGTTACTCTGTAGGTAAAAGAGCACCTGTCGTGCAAGACTGAGGATCCAAGTTCAATCCCTTGAACACAAGGTGAAAAGAAAAAAAAACTGTCTTCTAATTGCCACATGTGCATTGCATATGCACATGCATGTGCATACACACACAAATAATAATAATTAATAATAATAATATTTTAAGAAGTTTTAACTTTGGAATGACCTATTTTTCCAAATATTTAAAAATTTAAATATTCTTTCTTTTTTCTCTCTCTTTCTTTCTTTCTTTTTTCTCTCTCTCTTTCTCTCTCTCTTTCTCTCTCTTTCTCTCTCTTTCTCTCTCTCTTTCTCTCTTTCTCTTTCTCTTTTCTCTCTCTCTTTCTTTCTCTCTTTCTTTCTTTCTTTCTTTCTCTTTTCTTTCTTTCTCTCTCTTTCTTTCTTTCTCTCTCTCTCTTTCTTTCTCTCTCTCTCTCTCTTTCTCTCTTTCTTTCTTTCTTTCTTTCTTTCTTTCTTTCTTTCTTTCTTTCTTTCTTTCTTTCTTTCTTTCTTTCTTTCTTTCTTTCTTTCTTTCTTTCTTTCTTTCATGCATCAGAGACCACTTTGAGTGCCTGTGAAAGCCCAAGGGTGACTTTAGAAACCAACCTGGAGTGCTCTACCTTCTCTTAACTTCACTCCAGTGTTTCCCAGGCTCTGCCTTCCAGAGTCAGATGTGCAGTGGAGTCGGGGTATTTATTTATATTAAGGAGAAGAATGCCCCTGAAGACTATAGAACAAGATGAGAAATATTCCAAATGCTGTAGGTCAGGGACTCTATTGGCAGCATGCACAGAAAAGAAGGTCAGAACTTGCTAAAAGGAACCATTCAATGGAAATGGAGGAAACTGTGTGTTCCCCTTTTATTTTTCCACTTTTTTCTTTCATTTTAAAATTACAAAATATTTTGAAGAAAGAGTAGAATTTCAAGAATGATTAGGTTGGGCTAGGGACAAAACCAGTAATCAACCACATTTTTTGTTCACCAAATTAGACAAAAACATCTTCCAAGCCATTAATATGATTACAAATCTGTAATCAAATTTTAATCCTGCCTACTATTTTGCATGCAAATGTTTCCATGATTCTAGAATATGATTAATGATAATTAGGAATTCCATAGACAAAAAATTAAACAAATGCATGTGGGAATGATTCTGTAATGATCTGGTTTGAAGAGCACTGTTTATGTTGGCAGTGACTTTGTTATTATTCATTTATTTATAAAGTGAAAATTTCATCAATTAAACACAATTGCTTCAGCATTGACTGTCCAAAAATCCCATTCTGTATGGGCAGATGATTTAAAATTAATACAAATGCCTTGTTAATAAGGAAAACCATATTCTGGACTGAGCAATTTAAATAAACGAAGGAAAATATCTTATGGTGCTATTAGTGCTAATTGAAGCTACATTACCATTGAAAATTTCAATGTTTTAGTACAATGTAACAATATTACATATTTCTCTCAAGAGTATATAGGCTGAGAGCTTCTGAATAGCTTTAAACCTAAGTGAGCAGAAAAAGCAAAAGTACTTTACTCAAAATACTAATTTATAATAACCAGCTTGTATCATTTCCCTTGAGATGGTCCTCTGAAGAATTTGTTTCTTGGACAACCATTCTTATTACTAAAAGGTTACCTCTAACTTAAGCATGATAAATTTCAGATTTGAATCAAAACTTTCCACAAAATTTATAGCTAACCTACTTACTACATAGTCACATTGTTTTCTCCCTCCTCGTTCACTGATTTCTCTGCTTACAAGTTTTAGTTAGTAATTAAAAAAATAGGAGCTATAGAAAAATTAATGGCCATTATGATGGCTTGTTTTGTCTTGGGAGTTCTTATTACCATATAATGTTACTAAATCTGATGATTGATAATTATCATAATAAACCATAGGAAGTGAAGATCCAAAACTCCTTCATCACCCATTATGAGTTTGGAGGAATTTGAAAGCTAAGTAAAATTAATGAAGGAATCTAGAAATATACCAAAGTAATTTGACCTCTGCTGGCTACTATACTATAATTTTCTGTATTAAATACTATATAGAATAGAAACTTTTCATCTTTTTTTCAAATTATTTATATCGGATACTTATTTATTATGAATATGCAACTTAATGTTTTAGATGTAAAGGAATATCTTGCAACCATTGAGAAAGGAACATTTAATAACAAAAAAGCAAACATCAAGCTAACTTGAGCAATTTCCCTATAATTCTAAGTATTAAAAGAAGGTCATTAGTCCATTGTTGATAAACCATGATAAGTCAAAAATTTGATAATGTGCTTTTCTGTCATCTTAATATAAATCAAGGAAGAATTTCCAGAGAAGAAATGAGAGTTCTTTAAATGTTTGATATTAGGAGGTACTACAAAAAGAAAATGCATATCTTTCCCAGGAGTAATTCTGATTATAAATTCATGAAGGCAAAAACAAGTACATTAAATTTCTAGAAGGGAGGAGAAAAAATCAACTAGATTATAAACTCCATCAGAGCAGTAGGCTCTTTGGTTGTTTATTTTTACCCAGTTTAGAAACAATATATGACCCATAAATGGACACACACAAAACTATTGCATACAATTTGAACAATAATTTCAAGTGTTGTTATAAGGTATAATTTAACCTAACTTTTTCAAAATCAGATATTTATTTTTAATTATGTACAGAAACTGTCTCTCAACAAAGTCTGGAAGATTCAGGTGAATCTTCATGATACAAATATCATATAGCACACTATGAATTCCATGTTTCTCTTATAATGAGAAAAATGTATGCTTTTGGGGGGTCCCAATTATACCCTTTACTAAGTGACTTTCTTTATTTTTTTAATTTTTTTATTTTTTCCATTCATACAAAGTTGATAAGTAGCCCATTCCCCTTCTTCCCTCCTCCCCTCCCTGAAGCCCCTCCCCACTCCCTTCCCCGCTTTCCCCTTCCTTTCCCCCCTACCTCCCTTTCTCCCAGTGGACACCCCCCATTCCTGGAGCACCCTTTAGTGTGTCTATCAAACTTCCCTCTGGGTCCTCATCTCTGATGAGGTGTAAGGATTCAGTAGCATTGCCTAGAGTTTTTTTTTTTTCTGTGTGTGTTCCCCTTTAGTATAGGAACACTATTGTGGCTGTTAATCCCTTGTCTGTAAGTATCCTAGTGCCTGTGATCCATACTAGACTTTGGGGGTTCAATGATATGTTGGTCATTGTACAAATCATGCAAAGTCTTATTTTGATTACTTCCACCCTAACTTGTATGGAGTATCTTGCATATTGTTGCTCCTCCCCATCTGTAGGCCCTTAACATTCTTACCACCCCATCTTTCACAAATTTTCCTGAACTTTAGGATAGGAAGAGGTTAGGTGGTTGATGTAGAGTTTCTGATTTTCTGAATTATGGTTTGTTGATTTTTTTTCAGTTTTGCTGCACCTGCACCCCCATGGCTCCATTCTGATGGGTATTGGATGTCACCTCCTAGCCAGAGATAAAAAGCTGTTAAAATAGAGTCTTATTATAAGAGTAGATTCAAAGGTAGATTGAATAAGAGTAGGAGTCTACGGTGAGGGGGGGTCAGTCTCCCATTTGCAGGATGGTTATCTTTTATCTGCCAGACTTTATGCCCTCCCTGTCTAGTGAGATCATACCCCATCTGATGCAAGTGACAAGGAAGGAAAGTCCATGAGCTTAACCAGATGTCTCATTACTTACTTGCAGTCTTTGATGGTGGCCTATTTTCTCTGCTGTAGCATGAGCCCTTCTCTCCTTATTTCTGGCGAGGTCCCCCTTCCCCTTCCCTCCCTGCTTATAATCTTTGCAATTACTGTAGGTATTACAGAAATTGATCTTTGAGTGTGTCACTAAGTGGATTTGTTACTAGGATCCACCTATTAGGGAGTACATACGGCACTTAATTTTCTGTGTCTGGGATACTTCACTCAATGTAATCTTTAGAATTAGGAAAATGTATGTTTAAATATCACTTTATATATTTAGAAACCATCATAAATAAGGAAGATTTTGACCTTCCCATTTCAGCATATAAAAAACACAGATAAACTTTTATATAAATCAGTAGCAGTCAGAAAACAAAATAACTAAAACAAAATTAAATAAGTAAACTTTCATTTAACACAAAAGTATAAATTAAATTATGAAGTAACTACATGGCAAAGTGTTAAAAAATCACATCTGGGTTTAATCCTTTTTGGTTTATTGGTTACCTAGAATTAAATGCCTGTTTCTTAAATATTTCTTGGTGCTAGGAAAGAAGATTCCTATAGCAGACAGATGAGTGATTGGAAAACATCATCACAGATAAACACCCTTCAAACATATCCTCCCTTATACACAACAGCACCACCAATCTCCTTGAACTGTTATGCTGCAAAAAACATCACATGAACTTTAAATCTCTGGAATAATCCAGGGTTATATGCAAGCATTGTGCTTGAGATACGATGCTTCTTTATGTCTATGTACAGATTTTTTATTCTAATTATCATGCAATAAAGAAAGGAACAATGCATATAATATTCAAAGACTTTGGTTAGGAAGAGGACTCAGAGTTAACACTTTCGACTCACAAACAAAAGGACCTTAATTCAGATCCTATATAAAAATGCCTGGCAGAATGGATGAGGTTTGTAATTTTGACCCTGGAAGACAGTCTGGGAAGTCCCAGAGCAAAGCAATAATGTGGAAACGTAATCCAGATTGATCCTGATTTCACTTTTGGTCCTCCACCATCACACACAATCAAGGGTCCTCTTGTATACTCCTCCACCCACATGCAAACACACACACATACACACACACACACACACACACACACACTAAATAAATTAAATAAATAAATAAATAAATAAATAAACAAACAAACTCAAGGACCTGAACTGAGCAACAGGAAAATAAACATTCCTAAAATCAAAAACAAGGTTCATTTTCCTCTGGAAGACTGTTGCGTGTGTTTTGTGTTTGGAGCCACCATATTACACATTCCCAGGGAATTCGAGCCCCACCTCCAATTGCTTTCTACTTGGATTCTTTCATGACTTTGTTTTCTTTATATGATACAATTTTTTTCCAGTTTTCTAAATCCATTTTACATGCTTTATGCAACAACTATAGACAGTTGATTTTTTTAACTCAACCAATAACTGTATAGTAGAAGGATGGGCTAATCTCCTCATTTGTAATAAAATGGAAACAAATTGCTTTACTTCTGACTTCTATGCCCATAATAGCATTTATTCAAGCTAAGTATAAAAAGTAACACAAGGATGGAATCAGGAATACCCACAGTGGTGACATCCTGTTTCTAGCTCTAACAGCAAATAGTCAAATACTTAAGAGACTTGGGTTTATATCTGGTTGGAACCCATTATCTTCATAAATGGAGCATGTGTTCTACAAGATGGTAACAATAATTATTTACTATGCTTAACATGTCATTCTTTCTCACATGTGCCAAATAACCATTTCAGTGATTAAACAGTTGCCTGTGTAGCTTTAGGATAGATACAATATGTCACCAAAATAAGCATGTCACTTCAGTTTTGTCTTTCTCACCTGTTTCTCTTAAAGGCACTTCCCAAACTTTAAGAAATGTCCTATTTCCTAACCTCCTTCCCAACACTTAATCTTATGATATGGTTTGAGATAGTAAAGAAATTTCTCTGTGCCATTTCTTGTCCTCCTTTTCCAGCCTTGATGGTGGGCCTGAGGCCTGGAATACAGTAAACATGATTACCAGCCATGAACCAGGACAAAAAGGCAGTCTGCCCAGGATTGCAAAGCAGAAGGCTTGAGAAAATTGGATTCTCATGGCATGGCTGAGCTTGAGCCACCCTTATCTCCAGGCACAGTACTGGAAACAGAGCCTTTTATTTCTCTTAGAAACGGTTGGTCATGTTTGCAGGCAAAAAATATTCTTACATGCTGTTCTTCTTTCCATTTATCTTCCACACTAAGTCCATCAATTTTGCTTCCTCTTAAGTGGAGATCTCCATATCCTTATCACAATGGATTAGTCTGGCAGTCTGCTTCTAATTGCTTTATTAAAAAGCTTTCTGATCTTCTTCTCTGTAGTTTCTTACAAACCACTCAGTTTATATTAAAATCATGTATTATTTATTATATATTAATTCAAATAAGTCTTTGGGTTATTTTTAGTGGGAAGCTCAAGATTCTTACAAGGATACATAAGACCATTAAATCTGGCTTCCTTTCTCTAGATTGAAGTGCTTGTTTTGTGTCTTGCATGTCTTCCTCTCTGGAAAGGCTGCTCTTCAGCCTAGAACACCTTGTTCACTGCTCATCTCAAGCTCTTTTTCCATCATTACCCTGACTGGATCCTATGGGTCTTCAGAGATAACATGTCTCCCAGATGCTGTGGTTTGATTCAGTGCTCCTGTCACATACTCTATCGGGTTAAACATGTTTAATACATTATACTGCATCATGTATAGGTCTTTGGGCATCAAACTTTATCACTTTCTGAAAAATATTCTTTTCTGTATAAACATAATGAAATGGGTGATGACTGCTAATTTGTGTGGGGGGGGGGTGTCTAAAGGCACTGTGTGTGCCTCTGGATACCCAAGGGTGAATTTGGGAGTCACCCTGGATTTCACTATCTCCTCTTTGTTTTGCCCTGGAGTTTCTCAGACTTCTCCTCTCAGGATCTGAAGTGTAAGCACCAGCCATTTCTCCCTGACATTTCCATGTGAGATCAGAAGTGTGAACTCAAGGCTTTCTGCTTGAGTGTCTTAAGCCCTGAGCTATTTCTCCAGTCCCAAATGTCAGATTCTTAACAAATGCTGGAAAAACTGGATGAAAAAAAAGATATTTCAATTTAAATTGATTATAAATGTATGTACTTTCAATTAAGTACACCAAATATATATATGTTTATATCTCAATCACTCGTAATCAACTCATATTTGTTCAGATATTGCTAATAATGCATCATCAGGAAGCAATATAGGGAACATGAGTGCATTTTATTCTGTGTGTCAGATGAGAAGCCAAAGCACAAAGAGGACATATGCAATACACATTATTATAGAATTGATGATTAAAACATAGGCTTGGGATTTTACATTAACATTTCATTATTATACAAAAACTCTTTGTCTCCTGCAAAGGAACAAACCAAATGTTTTCTTAATTAATATGTCATAGAAACATTCATTACTTGTAAAAGTTACTAGTCAGATTTCAAATTTGAGAATATTATTCTTTAACAGCACCATGACAGTTAGCTGTATTTTAGAATTTCTTACTCTTGATAGTGGAAATAAAAGCAGTAAAAATTTATTAGTCAATTACATATTGTTTTGAATGGCAAAAACAAATTAAGTTTTCTCATATCAACTTTGCTAGTAGAAAAATTGACATTGTCAGAAGCAAAAACAAATGATAATAAGTCTCTTAAGGGGCCATTCTGTCCCTAGATCATGTGATGAACTCTTCATAACCATACTGCTTCCCAAGACCATCCATATAAACAGCCTAAGGGCTCCTATTCAAAGGTATATTAGAACACGTCACTACTTAATGGCAATCCAACTAACACTCTGCTTAAGGAAAGTGTTGGAATTCCTAAGTCAGTCATAAAAAGATCTAAGCATATACTACATTTAAATCATCCTTTGTCTTTTTCAATACCTTGTTTTGCTCTGTGTTTGGAGTCTGCTTGGCTTTGAATGAATTGGTACATTCAGAGTGCCTACACTGACAAGCACCTCTTAGTAAGGTGTCCTTCAAAGGAGGGAACTCATGACCATATTCCAATTCCTGATTTTCTCAAAGGTCAACTGAGCTAGGTTAACACATTCAAACTTCAGCCAATTTTCCAAATGCCAGTGTGTTTCCTGCTAAATGTGTGATACAGAGTCTACAGGACTTTCCTGCTTACTGTTCACAACTCCCTTTAATTTTTGCTTTTGTAAGGCAGATTTAAGGTTTCTCTGGAAATACTGAGGTTGTCTTAAAATCCAGGATGGACTGTAAATCATCTTTAAATCTGACTCAAAAAAATATACAATTAAGACTACAATTAAGAGTTAAGGAGTTAAGACTCTGCCTCATAACAAGAAGATTCTGAGTTCAGATGTCAGGTCCCACATAAAAATGCCAGGTGGAAACAGAAGTGATCTATATTCCTGGGTCCTGGTGAGTAGAGCCTTGAAAATCCCAGAGGGAAGCAAAAAGGCAATAGAAGCGATAAAGGATGTTTCCTGAAGTCGCTCTTGGGCCTCCACAGGAACATACAGTGCCTCTGATACACACATACACACACATGCAAAATAAATATGTAAATAAATAAAATATAAAAAGGAAAGAAAAAAATCTTATATCTCATTGAAATCCAGTGACAAATATTAGATTAATATATTCATTTATAAGACCTGGTAAATTATACATTTTCATTAAAAATGATAAGAAATTAAAAATATCAGGACATTTATTATTTTTTTGGTTACTGGATTTTTTGAGGTAGTGTTCACTAATAATGTAAATGAATGCTTTATAGACCCTTGCTACTCAAACTGTAACATAAATTTGGAATGACAGTACGAACTAAAAACTTTTTAAAGTGTATAATCTTGTTCTCTGCTCTATAACAACTAAAGTTGTTACAATGTTATAATGGAGAATGTGTATACATTTTGAAGTGATTGCCACAATCAATGAACAAGTGAAAGTTGAAACACAAGAGAACCCCAATAACCCAGTCTTTTATGTAGCAGTTTATAGCAGTCTCTCAGACATAGAGTTGGCAATAGGAACAAGGTGCTTTGAATTCAATTATTTAAAATGTAAGTTGCCATCACTATCACGTGATAATGTTTGAAGTTGTTATATTTTAATCTTTTAAAAGATAAAATATCAACGTTTTCTTTTTTTTATTTATTCAATTGTGCGTGTGTGCGTGTGTAGAACCACGGATGAATTCCGGAACCACCATGGACGCCTCCACCTCCTCCTTGTCCAGGGATTCACAGGCTCCGCCCTACCAGGACCAGAAACGCAGGCCGCCCCGGCTTCTGCCGGCGTCTATATGTGAGGTCTAGAATCCAAACTCGGGACCTTCTGCCTGCAAGGCAGAGGCTTAACCCTTGAGCCACCTCTCCCGCCCCATCAACGTTTTCTTGTTTTAAAATTTTATACATGTAATACATTCCCTTACTGCTCATACTTTCGAGAGAGCTATCTTCTACCAATCCTAGCAAATCACTGTTAAGAAGATATTACTTGGAAAGTTCTTCTTTCGTAGGACTATTTTACATAAATTTAAAATGTTATTTATTACAAATAACAAAATTATTAGTGAGGTAGATTATTATTATCTTCTGGTAAATAATCCAACATCATTCAAAGAATGCTGAGCAAGCTCAGAAAGTGCTAAATATCCATAAAATTGATTGCAGAAAAATGTCAGTTTCCCTGAACCATGGGTGATTGGGTAGTGACAAGCAAGAAATTAGAGAGGTCAATTTGCATATGTTATTTGCAACTGAGACTTCTGTTTGACATTTCTAACAGCTCCCCCAGTGTCCCCAGGTGTTCATGTTCAACAGAAAGGGTAAATGGAGAGACAGGAATGATGATAGCTCCCACCTGGTGCCTCTGTTGCAGCAGGCTGCCATGATTATGCTTAAAGAGAAAAACAAAGGGAACAAAAAACAGCTGTTTTGAAACATTGAAAACTTCATTCACCCTTGACAAAATAGATTTCCAAAGTGTTTTTTTTTTCTTATGCCATCTAAAACGGTCTTTTGAATTCAGAAAGAACAAGTCAGTTTTACTGAATTCTCCAGTACATGCATTTATTTTAGCCACTCATTTTTTTTTCTTTATGAACCAAGTAGAGGGATTTCAATGCCTGTAAGACTGAAATGAATAGCGCTTTCTAGAATTTGAAGAAAGCAACTAGTATGAATGTTTTTCATCCAGAATGAGCAGTGATCCCCAGCTCAGGATGCAAAGGGAAGGTGGTAAGTTTAGAGGAAAGTCTCCCCAAGTGAACTCTATTTATCATGGGCAAAATGTGACTACTATACTCAATGCCTTCTTTGAAATAATCTCAAGTATGTTGCTTGAAGTTAAGTCCCTCTATCCATCATGACAAGGTATTGTACCATGAGAAGCATCTGAGACAGAACTATAGATGTGAACTCTTCACTTTTCCTTTTAGTCCTGTGTCCAAATACACAGCATGCATTTACCTTAGTAGAAGAAATTTCTTTCCGGCTGACCCTTCATTTTGTAACTAAAAAGAGAATATCATATGGCAGTCTTTATGGCACAGAGATGGATGGAATGGTGTGCCAAGTAGTACTTCATACCTGCAGTTGCTTCAACCACACTGATGAAAATCATATTCTAAGACACTGTCATTATCACCCAACTTTCATTGAAATAACCATTGGATAATGTTGTATAAGATGCAGAGTTTCATTGATTTGAATAAGAAGATGACACTTGTGGATGGGTTAAGGCCAAGACAATGTGAAGGGGAGATCATTTTGTGTTGTAGATTGGTTTTACTTGAGTGATTTTATTTTTCACTTTAGATAATTTAAACCAATGATTCCATATAAAAAAATTGTTCACCAGTGTAAAAACAGGGCTGTAACTGAACAAATAATTTTATGTACTTATCAAAACTGATGTTTAACAAATGATGACTAAATTAACCCATAAATGTTTGCAATAAATATGTCCCTTTAAAACAACTTATAAATTTTCCTTCAGTATGTTGTAAAGCCAGTTTATATTCACAAACTCTTCTGGCTACTTTTCAACCTGAAGGTAGAATTAGGAACCAACTGGGACTGGGCAAACATATACAGTACTTTTTGTATTTGTTGGAATGCAAGGCACCTGGCAAGAAAATTGAAGCCACATTTTTTTCAAATGTGCTATAAAAATCGAATAAAGCAAATAAAAATGCCTGCTAAAAATGTAACCAAAGGTATAATAGCTATAGATAATTATAGTAGTGTGATTTTAGATACTAAATACTACAAAGTTCCCCTGTTAAAGGCTATGCCAAAGCTGTAATCATACACATAGATGAAAAGGCACCACAGATGTCCTTTGAATCCCAGAAGATTTGTACTTTAAATGCTTTAAAAACACGGCCTGTGAACATTGGAGGAATATCAGCAAGGGTTAGAGAGTAGTAAGGTACGTGACTTTCCTTTCCCTCAAGTTAATTTTAATTTTTCTGTAATAGCTAGTTGATATGGAAAATGTCTGTCATTTCTTTCACTCTTACATCAATAGCCTTTATCATCATGACCCCCATTTAAAATTCCCACCAAAGCTATCATTTAACATAAAACTTAGCTCACTCGGATAGTCACGATATAGCCATTTGACTTTAGAGTAATATTTCCTGGACTTCACAGCTGAGAATGAATCTTTAGGAACAATTTTGTCACATAGGAGTAGGTGGCAATGGGAGAGCAAAAGATAAAATATTTAAGTCATAATATTTATTATGATTATGCCACCTAATCATAAAAAAGCCTTGCAACTTCAGCTGATAAATGGGGGGCTTCTCTTTGACAATCATATAAATTACAATGTAGGATCTCTGCCTGAGTACCATGTATGTTCATTAATCATCATTGGACAAATATTATCTTGGAATTGGTATATGCCAAGATTTTTCTAGACTTGAAAGATAAGCAATGGTTCAGAGTGATAATACATTTGGTACATGGACTTACATTTGATGGAAAAATAGAAAATAAATAGCTGTGTATCAACCCAGGTACTAAAGCACTGTTAGGTTAAGAATACAACAAGAATTTACTAGCACTGGTAGAAATTAATGCAATGTATTACAGAATATTTTCATGGAAATTTTTCTGCTAAGGTGGAAGCCATATGAATAGATTCAAATGGATAATAGTAGAGTGTGATAGAAAGGGTGAGGGGAAGGAAAGAGAAAAACACAAGTTGTCTGTGAATGAGGAGTTAGGAGCAAAGACACTCTTAGACAGCAAGGTAGAAGAGTTGAAAAAAGAGGCAGGAGACAAAAAGCAGACCATGGGTATTAAGACACCTTCCCTGGCACAAACTGTTGAAAGAATTCTTTACCAATTTATTCTTAGAATGTTTCCATCTTCCTGGACTCTGATCATTCTGAATGAGAGAAACGAGAGTCACTACTGTTTTCTTCTATGCTTAAGGTCAGATTCCCAGGGCACACTCAGAACATGTTTCAAGTTTCCTTAAGAAATTCCAGAAGGCTAAGGAGAGCCCATGAAACACAGGCTAAGCTTAGAAGGAAATTGGAGTTCACAAGGTAACCAGAGGGATAAAAAGCGTCCTGTTAATAAAGCCAGTTGGTTTGTTTGAGGGTAGAAAGGCATGTGGAAGCATTGCAAATTGAGCTTGAGAGGTTGAGTAGACACAAAGGGTCACAGAGCTGGTCAAGGGCTTTATGCCACCCTGAAGGAGAGAATGTTATTTTATCTCCCTATAGAAGAGGATTAACAATGTCCACTTGTAGAGTCATTGTCATAACATGAAAGGTAAAGTGCTTGGTTTCTATGGCCTGGGTAGTAAATCCTAGTTTGTGTTTTCACCTTGAAAGCTTCAATCTTAACAACAGATGCCGGTTCAGAATCTAAAACAGAAGAGGTGGCCAATAGTTGCTGTATAAATGAATGAATCACACAGATACAGTTTCTGTTAATTGCAGTAATCCATATGAGGGAAAAGAAAAGAAATAGAGCAAACAATGGTATTGACAACAGGTGAAAAGAGAGATCTCATTCAGAGATAAGTGACCAAAAGAATAGAATTCATAGCATATGATACAGGAGGAAAAGTCAGATGTAGTTTCCAGGTAGGCATTAAGTGACAGGAAAAATATTGGCACTATTAAGTAAAACAATAGAATCAGAAAAAAAAGAACTGGTTCTGATCATGAGAAGAAAGGGGAAAGAAATGAAAGCAATTCAACAATTTTACAATGTCTACGCTACAATGTGATTGTAGATGAAGTCTATTGCTACAAAGATGAAGTTGGACAAGCAAAAACACACTGGTGATAACTGAAACCTTTTGTTGTCAATGAAATGTGCAGACTGTGTGCACAGAGAGGGTAAAGAGGGACAGAATATATTATAGACCATAATAGAACATAAGAAGCTAATAAGATGATCTCTTGTAAAAATCTCAGGCCCACATAGAGGAGTTAATAGAGTTGTGACTGACTACGTAAACTTCATAATTTAATTCTCTGAGTATTTGTAGAAAACCAGTGTAATGCATAGGTTTTTTAGCGTGAATATTATTTTACCGAATAACTTTCTAACTTAAGTTGCGTGATTTCTCCGATTGTAGTTGTATTTGAAAAACAATCAGTGATAGTGAAACTTGCGACTCAAAAAAAAAAAAAAAGAAACAGAACTGTGTTTGATTCATATGACTTAAACATGAGGTAACTTTTTCATTTCCATATTGGACATTCAATTTAATATTATTTACTAAATAAGCAGATGATTCAGCAGTGTGATATTAGGCTGTTAGAGGCACCTCAGTAACAACATGCATGCCTAACAAAGGGTTGTTTTACTTCCTAGAGCTGCCAGAGGGTGATAAAAAAAAAATCAATCTACCTTTCAAACACTGGAGCTGCCAGAAGTGTGTGGGGATGACACCTTTGCTTCGTCTTTGCCAGGGTGCTTGACTAACATGTGAAGGATGGCTGGATTACATGAATATTGTTGGATAAATCAGGATGGAGCCAAGAGTGGTGCAGGAAAAGCAAAACTTAAATCAACAACAAACTATAATCCAGGACACCAAAAACCCTACATTAATCACCTGAAACCAGACCAGCCAAATCTCTCCCCATCCTAAGCTCAGGGAAACTTGCGGAAGAGGGGGTGGCAAGATTGTAAGAGCCTAAAGATGGGGAGGACCAACCATATGCAGATATGCAAGATACACCACACAAGTTTGGGGCTGCAGTAGCCATAATCGGACTTTGTATGACCTGCACAATGACTGACAACGACCCCTTAAAGTCTAGGATGGATCACAGGCAGTAGGATCTTTAGAGGCAAGGAATTAATGATTATAAGTGTTCCCATACTAACCAGGAGCCCAAGAAAGGGCTCTGAGTCCTTATACCTCACTAGGGTGGAGGACTCAGAGGTTTAGTATTCACACAAAAAGATGCCCCAGGGATGGGAGGGGGAAAGGGGAGGTACAGGGAAAAGTGGAGGGAGGGGAGTGAAAGGAAGAGGAAAAGGTGGGGAGAGGGCAAAGGAGGACTGGAGAAGGGTTGAAGAAGGGAGAAGACCGGGACACCTACTGAGCTTGTATGATTGGGGAAAAAAAAAAAAAGAAAAAATAAAAAACATTGTTGGTGGATAACTTTAATATAGGTATTACTTATTTCAACATTTATTAAGATAACATGCAAGGCTTTTCACTGTATTCTCATTAAGTTTAAATATAAGAATGATACTAGTCCAGATATGGCAACCACTAATGTAGTTTTTAAAAAGTTAGGAAATCAATAGGTTTAGATAAATACTGACTTCCTTGTCAAAGCATCCATTCACTTATGGTGCCTAACATTTTAGTAGTTATGCAAAAAATTATGTTGATTTTCAAAATATATATTCAAAATATGATATTCAAAATATATATATGTGTCATTTTAATCTTTTAAATGTAGAACTCTAAAAAGTGAATTGATACTACAATTCATTAACTGTAGAGAGTAGCTTTTTATGGGAATATAAGCATATATTTGATATTCAATTGAAAAGTGCAAATTGATATTTCCATCCATGGCTTTAGAAAAGCATGGCCATGAAAAGTTCAGACATCAACAAAAGCAAATGTCAGCATCCCAGTGCAAATATCTCTACTACTGACCTAGCATTTGTTTTGACATTGGGGTAAAGACATAAGTACTGTATGTTCAAATGTCAGGAACTTCTGATTATCTCAGTCCACAAATAAATGTAAATAATGTGTTTTTATTTTTCCATGAAAAGAAAAATTTCCAAATATTATAAATACTTCCCTACTTAGGACCTTTTTAAAAATCTAATGATGTGATAGTATTGAAAAGAAGCAAAATGAAACTAATCTATGTTATTAGCATTAAGTACATAAAGCAAGAGTGGAGAGTAGAAAGTTAACTATGAATTTATTAATTAATGTCATTAATAGGATCTCAAAAGTAAAATTATGCACCAAATATTTTCAGGATAATTTTCACCAACTGGTATCTCAGAATAAAAATTATAAAAATAATATTAATCTTTGTCCAGAGAAATATATTTGGATGAATAAAGAGGAACTTGGTAAATTATAGCTATTTCCTAGTGAAATAAAATAAGTTATTATACCACAAAATGCAATGAAGTGAAGGGAAGGTAAAAATAAAGGAAGTTTTGCTTCACACCTGTCTACTGAATAAGTTAAAAGCAGAACATCAGGCAGTAGAGCAGAATTTGTTAGATTTCTATAAAATTGAGAAGATATCCCAAATTTAATCTAAGTCAACTATATAACCAAATAATGCATCTCTAGGACTTAGAGAATAAGCTATATACATGCATAGAATATTTTGTGTTCTCATTTGTAAAGTCTAATAAATGGAGAAGTTCAATATCCTGTGTCAGCTGATACTTAAGAAAGGCAAAGGGGATTTAAAAAGGAAAATGGCTCAGGATTTAAAGCCTTTGGATACTGAGCAAGAGGACTTCAATTCAAATTTCCAAATCCCATGTAAAAAATGCCAGGAGGAAATGGCAGCTATCTGAACTTCTGACACTGGAAGACAGGACCTGAGACATCCCAGAGCAGAGCAATAAGGGCACAGAGCAATCCAGGATGATTCAAATTGTCATCCTTGAACCTCTGTAGGCACAAATATTCAAGTGCCCTATGGTACACACACAAGACACAGACACAACAGAGAGAAGGGGAGAGAGAGACATGGAGTACCAAAAAGGGAGGAAGGTTTGATGGAGAGAAGGAGGTCATAGACTGGAAGTGCTGGAAGACAGTTCCATGGTGTCTATTCAGTGGGGATGGTGCAATAACAGAATCAGCAAAGTGATTCAAAAGGAAGATTACTGGCAAGAATGATGGATGTGATGCCTCTTAGGTAACTGAACCAAAATATAAGTAACTTTCTGGACATAACCACAGGCCAACTTTATTGATCCTTTGCAATGTGGTAAGTAGGAAGACAGAGCTTAGCAATAGATTTGACCTGAGTGGTGTCTGATAAATATTGTCTTGAAAGTACTAACTGTAAAATTCACTTAAAACACATACAGAAATGGAGACAAGTGACCAAACAGAAATAGGCCTAATTTGCAAGAGAAAGAAACATGGGGCTACCACAGAGCTTGGATGGAAGTTGTACCCTCTGCTTAGTTCCACTACAAAAGCAGTGAAAGTCAACGAAGAAGAGAAAACAAATGTTAAATTGTGATAAGTAGCAGGTCTGTTTTATGTCAGAGGACCTGGAAAGAGGATCTCAGGTATAAGTAAAGTCCCCGAAGTCACTTGAAGTTTATGTTTTCTTTCTAAAAATTATGCTTCATCTCTAAAATTTGTCCTTTTTGTTCCTAGTAGACACATTTTACAGCTTTCTATTTGGGCCATAAATATATGGGTTAGTTTGCATTTATGTGTGTATGTGCACACTTATGTATGTGTGTGTGCATGCACATGTAGATGATATATATATCATCTTGAATTCAAATTATGTGAAATATGAATTTTTAAAATAAAAGTAGATAAAGTTACTCACATGTGCACACACACACATACACACAGGCATACAAGCACATATACACAAAGAGCCCACACATATATAAAAATGGGAAAAAGAAATAAAAGCAAAAACCATAAGAGTAAAATGATAAATTAGTAAATGGAAAACCCCAACATGGCTTGCAATTTGACTTGTATGAAAAGAAAACATTGTGGTAAGTTCAGTTCAAAAAAACCACAAGTAGTAAGACTAAGATCCTAACTAGAATACTAGGTTCAGATTTTCCTACAAGTATTTCAATATTCTCAATATTTTGGGGGCTAGCAACTAAGAAGAAAAGAGGAGCTAACTGAACTGCATTGAAGTTAGAAATTTCTGCTTATCAATGAATGAGAAGATAAACACTGAAAAGATAGATTAAATAAATATAATAAAAATGTAAATATTCTGAATATATACAGAATGTAAATAACTAAAGAGGCATGAAAAACAGTAGAAAAAGATCAATTCTTTGAATAGAGATGTCAAAAAGATGTCTATGTTATAATCATGCTTGTGAAACTGAATAGCAAATTCTAATTTCAAATTCAAATTATAATGCTAAAGAATTATTGTGATATATAATTTTCTTTCTCTCTGAAAATAGTGAAAGTAAAACAAAGCACAAAAATAACTAATGCTATTATGCTTTAAAATTCTCCATATTATTTGAGAAATGTGAATGTTGGAAATGGAAAAGGATGTATAAAGTAAACCAGAAGCCTTGACCCTTGGAAGATAACCAATAAGAGTGCATAAATATTTTTACTAAATGATATAGATAAGCACAAGCATAAAGCTGTGTGTTGTAGTGTGACCCTATGGTTCCTGATAAATGACCATCACACAGCTTAAGGGAACAAGGAGCTTATTTTCTGACTGATAGTCTGGTTACATTCTGCAGTCCAGCTTGACACAAGAGCACGCACCAACACCAGGGCCGAGGAAACTGGTCACATCATCTCTACATAATGGCTAAGAGAGGGACAATCCTTACTTACTTGCCAGATCAGCATGCCTGGCCAAGCATACAGAAGAATGCCAACTCTCTCAATCAGCTCCCATAATCACCTTCAGCTTCGCTCTGGGCTCAACTCAACTACTAATTCTCTATAAATGTGCTCAGAGCTCAAACCCACAATCGTCAAGTTGACACCGTGCTCATCTATGACAGACAGTTTTAGCATTATTTTATCAACAGCAAGGCAAGTGAATTACTAAAGTTGGTAAGAAGAAACTTCAAAAGTAACAACTGTATGAAAAGTGAAATATTACATTTTAAGCAATGAGTCAACCAAACACACAAAAAGAAATTTAAAAAATTTAAAAAATACAAATATGATCTATCAAGAATTATTAGAATATGGCAAAATAGTTCTGGAAAGAGTGTTTTTAATAATAAATGCTGAAGTTATGAAAAAACTTTAACTCAAGGACATAGAAAGAAAAAGGAAAAATAAGCTAAATTGTAACAGAATGAAGGAACTAATAAATATTGAGTAAATTTAGATTAAAATGAGAAAGACAATGAAAGTTGTCTTCAAGTTAAAATTAATAAACATTTGTTACTCTTTCAAATATAAAAAGGAAAAATGACTCTAATAGAACTGTAAACAAAAGGAGAGATATTACAACCAATACCATACAAAATTCATAAAAGACTATTATGAGCAATCCCATGGTAATAGATTGGAGAACATGAAATGAATGAATAAGTTCCTAGAAACAAACAACCTACCAAAACTGAATAATAAAAAAAAATCATAGAAAATAGAAACAAATGAATGTGTGGGGAGATTTTCACAGTAATTTCAAATTCAATTACCTTTCAACAAGAAAACATCAGATGGCTACATGAATAAACCCTAAAGTTATGCACTAACAAATTTCAATCTCTTCTAAAATACTGAAGAGATTGGGACATTTACCAACTTATTTCTTTATCCCTAAATTACTGTCATCCCCAAATTACATTAGGAGAGTATGGGAAATGATTATTGGTATATGTACAGTATTAGTCACATTTCATGACTGTGACAAAATAGTTGAGAGAAAATTAAGGGAGGGAGTATTAATGTTGACTCATTGTTTACAAGTGTGTCTTCTGAAAGCCTATAAACTAAGGCATAACATGCTAGTGATGAACTATGAATCAAAGTGTCTTAGCACATCAAAGTGAAGAGGCTCAGAAAAATCTTCCAACAGGTGTCTGTTCCTAACTGGTTCAAGATAATGGGACAGAACTCCAACAAAAGAACCATGAGCAACTTGTCTTCCTCTGACAGATGGATGGGCAGCTTGGTCACCTTGTGTGGGGGTGATATCTACCTGCTTTCAGTATGCATGTGCAGACTTCTGTCTTTAAGTTGTACCATTGTCCTCTTGTACTTTAGAACTGAAGATCATAACCTTGGACCTAGCACTTGTTAAGCTCTTCATTTGCTTAGAAATGTTTTCATTTATATGCTCTTTTAGTATTCAAAGAGAGAAACTCAGAGTTTAAGAAGATGGTGGAAAGATTCATGAATTTTGCAGCTTTGGGAAAACAGAGAAAACGAAAAAATAAGAGGAAAAGGAGGAAGAGGAAGAAGAAGAGCTGGAATGTCAAAGGGAGTAGAAATGGTGGGCAAGAAGGAAGACAGAATAAAATACACAATCAAGAATGCAGCCCCTAGTGCACTACTTTCTAATACATCTCCAAGTCCTACCACCTTTCAATAATACTTTCAAAATGAATCAGTCAGGGAATTAATCCAATAATTAAGTCTGATCCCTCAGGGTTCAATCAATACTTAATTATTAGATCCACTGTCTTGGAATAAGGCCTTAAATGTCTTCTTTTGGGAAGACACTAAATATCCAAACAATATGTTTTTCTAATGAATATGGATTTTAAAATTTGTATTATACAGAAAATTAAATTCTAAACATTTCCTGAATAGAACCCAATTCACACAAGAAATAAGGGCAAACATTAGCAAGTGGTATTTCATGCAACTAAAATGCTTCTATTCAGGGAAAGAAATTGTGAAACAAGGCTACTCACAAAATGGGAGAAAATTTTCTGCAGTCATATATTTGATAAAGGACTAGTATTTGGAGTATACAAGGAATTCAGAAAAGTAAATATCAAAAAAGAAAATAATCCAACTTAGAAATGGAGCTCAAAGGACTAAAAAGAAAGTAAAACCTTTCCATAAGAATAAATTCTAATGTCTAACAAGTATCTTTTAAAGTATTCCATTTACCTAGTCATCAGGGAAATGCAAATGAAAAACCACTCTGAGATATTATATTATCCTAGTTAGAATTCCTAAGATTTAAAAAAATGCTGTAAAGGATGTGAGAGAAAAAGATTGCTTATATATTGTTAGTGGGAGAACAAAATTATACAGCCTTTTGGAAATGATTATAGAGGTTCATCAAAAAAACTAAAAGTATGAACCAACCATATAACTTCTGGGAATATTCCCAAGATACTCCACATCCTATTATAGAGACACTCACACCTTGTTGCAGCTCTAATCACAATAGCAAAGTAACGAAGTCACCTAGAAGTCCAACAGTGGATAAATGGATAATGAAAATGTGACACATATACACAAAAGGAACACTATCCAGCTGTCAATAGAAATGAAATTATGAAGTTTACTGGTAAATAGATGCAATCAAAAGTTGAAATTCTGATTAAAGTATTCCAGACACAAAAAAGCAAATGCTCCATATTCTTCCTTATAACCAAATGTTAGCAAGGAACTTTCAAAATGATACACTTAAATAGAAACTCTTCTAAAGATGTAAAATATAGAATTCTGTATATAAAGTTTATATGAAAGAGTGCAAATGTAATTCAGAAAATATTCTGTGATTGGCTGGATTCTGAGACAATGAGGCTGACCTTCCATTTTGGGGGGACAGTGGTAGCCATAAAGGTTCATGTCTGCATGAGCTATGCTGACACAGACAATTTATCAGAATTTTCTATTCACATGTTATTTTAATCATCTGATGAAATCCACTTACATGCTTTCTTTTTGTGTATGGCAGGGAAACATGGAAACAAAAGGATACTTGAATGTGTGTGTCTGTGGGGAACCTAGAGTGACATTAAGAATCATCTAGATGGCTCTATGTCCTTATTGTTTTGCACTGAAGTTTCCCAGGCTCTGATTTTCAGGGCCAGAATTATAGTCATTCTTCATATCTGTCCAGTATTCAATAAGCAAACATGGTTATGCTAAGTCCAGAAATTCCCAGAATTTTGTTGACTCCAATAACAGTCCGTCAGTCCCTTGTTATCAATGCAAACAAGATGCTTCATAACGTTCTTTTTCCTAAAATTGACGTTCTCTTCCTGAGCCTTTGTTCCAATGGATAAATATGTTGTAACAGTTTGTTTCTTCCTTTATAACATTAGTTTTATACATTATTTATGCTTATTTTTTACTGGGTCCATCCCATGTATTATATTTAAGAGAATATCTTCTGTGTACTATTGCTGCTTTCTTCATAGACATTGTCAATTTCAGAGTCATAATTGAATATTTGATGAATATGCCTACATTCATCATTGTGCACTGCAAATAAATTGTACATTTTTTAATTCATTCATTATTTGTAGATGATGCCAGGTCTTGCACTTGATTCCATAGAGACTGTAATGTCAATTCAATTAAATCCTCGATTTTAAAGTAAATTGTTGAATTTCAAAAAAAAATAAATAAAGATGTAAAATAGAAAGAAGCACAAACTGGGGGGACGAGGGATAGGGAAGACCCCAAAAGAAGGGAGATAATATTACATAGGAGGTAAGAAAATGGGAGGGAAGTCAATATGAGGAAAGTTTTAAAGGAGAGAGGGAAAGGAGAAATTTAAGGTATAAAAAGGAGTTGGAGAATAAAAATTAACACTGTTTGTAATAATAGCTACACATAAATCATTTACTATACAAATTTATCAAAACATATAACATAAAAGAAAGAAATGCCAACCAATATATCCCATACAGGGGACTACAGAGAGAATAAAAGAGAAAACAGAAAGAACCCTGAAATGCATCTACCACAAGCTACAGATGATTCAAAAACATTTCCCAATACCAGGCAATGTGATATATCTTAAAAAACTGTAGACGATTCAGTAAATTTCCCAATACCAGGAATGTCATACCTTCTAAAGAACTGTTAGATGGAGAGGCAAGAAAGAGCCCTTAAATAAAAATAGACGTTTGTCAATACTGTCAGCTGACCTTGAGAATTTAATAAAACCTATTGCTGAAGACATTACATACAATAATCATGTATGGTTAAAAAAATAGTTGGAATTCATATTAAAGGCCTCACCTAGGTAAGAATATTGTAAACCACAATAACAATTCTGTAAAGAGGTGTCCAGTGATACAAGAAAGACAAGTTAAGTATTGGGGTAACTAATTACTTTCCGACTTGAATAAAGTCAAATTTCATGGAGGGAATACATACCTGACACTGTAACCCAAGTCAAATACCTGTAGAAATGGAGAACAGAGGCCCCAAATTAACTATAAACACTTAATGGCAAGTCACCTTTTTTTTTAATTATATTTATTTATTTAGTTTCCCAATCATACAAGCTTAATAGGTACCCCAGTCCCCTCCCTCCTTTTACCCCTCCCCAGCCCCCCTTGCACCCATCCCCACTATTCTTCTTCTTTTCACCCCCTCCCTCCCTTTCTCCCAGTGCCCCCTTCATTCCCCCTCCCATTCCCTGGAGCATCCTTTAGTGTGAATGTCAAACTTCCATCTGCGTCCTCCACTCTAGTGAGGTGCAAAGACTCAGTGGCATTGCCCACAGCCCTTTCTTGGGCTTCCCTTTAGTATGGGAACACTGTTATGACTGTTAATCCTGGCAAGTCACCTTCTCATCACTTACCATTATATTCCTATGTGAGAAGCACTCAGCACTCAACCAGGAGGTCCCCTCTGGCAATGGAATATGAGTAATGATAAGTACCACGACTGGCCAAAGTGCAAAGTAAAAGATACAGCGTTCAGCTCAACCTCAAACAGGACATCTAAACCACTCCCCATCACTTACAGAAGAGTAGGTGGTAGGAATGAAAGAACAAAGGGGTATCAAGAAGCACTGACAAATTGTAGTAGCCTTGGTCCCTACCAGGGCTGCCATATACAGGAACATAATGCAATGATATCTGCTTCCACTAGTTCTCTACAATAGACAGCCTGTCTACTTTTCACCATGGAATATGGAAGATCCCAGGAAATGTGGCCCTACCCTAAGAGATGGAATATAATAGAAGGGGAGCTTCTTTACTAGACAGCTGACCCACTGGTAGATATTTCATGTTCCAGGAAATTTTTGGGACACTTATTAATACAGACATCCTGGATGAGGCCCAATGAATCACACATGCAAAGGCAATCTAGTGAATGTTTTAGTTATCTTTCCAGTTGCCTTGACAAAATACCCAAGAGCAACTTAGGGAAGATAGAGTTTTGGTGGTCCACAATTCTAGGTCACAGTTCATCACTGAGTGAAAGTCAGAGCAGTGGAACTGTTCACATACACATGCACAGCAAGGACTCTTGCTGAGAGAGAACACCCAAAGTCAAACAACTTAAGGGAGAAAGGGAGATTTATTCAGCTTAAGGTTCCAGAGGGGCGAAACAGTCTTTCATGGCAGAGGTGACATGGATGGTGGCTGAAACTGGAGGCAGCTAAGTCGCTGCAGACATCCTGGAAGCTCAGAGCTGCTCAGTCCAGTAGGCCTCTTCTAAGTTTTCTGTTTTTTCTTTTTTTTTTTAATTTTTTTTTATTATTTATTCAACTGTGCGCATGTGCGTGCGCATGTGTGTCTGTGTGTGTGTGTGTGTGTATGTGTGTGTCTTGTGTATGTGTAGAACCACGGACGAATCAGGAACCACCATGGACGCCTCCACCTCCTTCTGCCCCGGGATTCACAGGCTCCGCCCTACCAAGACCAGAAGCGCAGGCCGCCCCCGCTTCCGCTTGGCGCCTATACGTGGGATCTGGGATCCGAACTCAGGACCTTCCGCCTGCAAGGCGGAGGCTTAACCCTTGAGCCACCTCTCCAGCCCCCCAAGTTTTCTGTTTTATGGCTTATTTTATCTGGTTTGCTACTGGGAGGTTCCAATCATATCTGATGGTCTTTGTAGTGTAAGCATATTGATCTGGATAATCTCTTCCGGTAGTCTGACAGCTGATCTTAGTTAATGCCAGGTGTGGTCAAGTTAATACCTAGGATTAACTATCACACACAGTAAAAACAGAGAGCAATGGATGAATGCCTGCTTCCAAGTGCTCAGCTGTTATCTTTTCTATATGGTTCTGGATAAGCTGCCACAGAATGGTGCTACCCTTGATGGCTGCATGTTGCCATATCAACTAATACAGTCAAGACACTACACAGGCATGTCGATAGCCCACTCTCAGACTACAGAGCTTCTCTCAGGTATCTGATCAACAACTAATACTGATCATTACAGGAATGGATGAAAATACTTACACAACATGTATCTAGTAATGGGTCAATATTCAAATACATGAAAATAACTCACCCAGGTGAACAGCAGAAAATCGTCCTTACTGAAAAGTAGATGAAGATTTTGAAAAAGATCTTTTGTTACTACTCATTAAAAAATGATGTATATTTTATCAATTGTATATAAATATGCTGTCACTACTCATTGAAGAACTATAAGTCAAAAACAGTGAAGTAAGGCCTCGTTTCTCATTTCTTATACAGATGAGAGCTATTAAGATACAAACAGTGAATATACTCAGCACATGAAGAAAACATAATCTTCTGACACTTAGCAGATTTGTAAATTCACGCAAACACATGGAAAGCAATGCACAGTTTTTTTAAAAGTTAAAACAGAACTTTTGGGTGATTCAGCGTTACTACTGCCTGGTCTGCATTCAAAGGAAATAAGCTCAGAACTTCAGCAGAACCTCAGCAAGTTATCTGCACTTCATTGTTCCTTACAATGTTATTCACAGCACCCATGATAAAAAAGCAACCTAAGGCAATCCATGTGCCTCTCAAAGGATTATAGATGGATAAAGAAAAATTGAAAATGTGAAAGACACACATATTTGTGCACATATACACCGAAATATTACTCAGTCATCAAATGGAAAGAAATCCTGATTTGAGTACTGTGGATAAGCCTGAGGGACGTTATGATTGGTGAAATAAGCCAGAAACAGACAGACAAGTATTATATCATTTTACTTCAATATAGAATATAAACTAGTTAAAGTCCTAGAAATGGAATAGCAATGGTATGTGCCAGAAGCTACAGGCTGAGCAAATGGGGACATGTGGATCAAAGGGCACACATTTTCAGTGAGAAAATGAACAAGCTTGGGGGGATACATCTGATACCTATAAGTCAATGATGCTGTGTTATACAAATGTAGCATTAGCCAAAACATTAAATCTTAAATATTCTCAATACAAACATGCATTCATATACACATGCAAATGCTGAGAAAATGGTTGATTAACTTGATTGTGTAATCATATATACAGTTGTCATATTGTATACCTTACATGTATAAAAAATTTGTCAAATATGTTAATTTAAAAGTTCTGCTTGTTTTTCAAAATTCTCTGAATTTCTAACAGAATCTGAATAGCTTTCTGTGACAGTTCTTGAGCGAATATATATGCTCTCCTTCAGTGCTAAAAAAACTATGGTTAGTTTCATGAGTATGCTAAGATGCAACTGTCAAAATACAGTATATGTAAGATCCCTTCCACTAGACAATGTCACTTAGAGAGAATGATCCTATCCTACTTATACTGGATGTCCTTGAAAACTTAATGCTCAATAATCCCTTTCTGCTCTGTAAAATATTAGATTTGTTAATACTGAATTCCATCTAGAAAATTTCATGACACATGTTAAAATACCTTGATATGTCAATATAGATTTTGCACAATCATCTCTGATAGCTATTTACCTTATTATTAAGATTCTCCCTGGTAGGAAAGACATTCATTTTGCAAACTGAGATGTTTCTATTTGTGTGCATGTGGGCATTATTAGAATAGAGTCCTGCGTCTTCTTGGCAAACAATGGAAAAAGCATTTAGAATTCCTGATGTGGCAGAAGTTAGCTCACAGCAGGCAGTAAAGAAAGGGGCCAAGTTGAAAACTGCAAGTTTTTCACATATGTCTCAGGGAGAACAAAGGTTGGGAATAAAAGAGAAGGTCAGGGATAAAACATTAAATCTGAAAACATTAAAAATGAGAGACAAGAATCTCATAGTTTGGTACAAGAAAACCAGGCTAAACAGACTGAGAGGAAGAACAGAACTCTGAGCAGATGAGAGCAGCCCATGGCTCCCTCTCAGGCTCTTAAGGAGGATTTGTAAGCAACCTCATCTCTTCATCTTTATCTTCAAGACAGCAGAACTGTAACGGACTAATCCCTCAAGTTCACGTGGCTGCTATACTGAAGCTTCTACCTAGGTTCTCCCACACCCCAAATAAGGAGGTAAGAATGATGTAATCAAGAAAAACTGCTTGCATCTCGTTGACTCTAATATAATTAATGCTGCCATGGTAAAGCTTCAAGCTGATCCTAGAAATGTGAGAAAAAAGAGAGCTTAGTGTAATTAACTACACTTGAGATGTTTCAAGGTTTGAGGTAACAACACCATTGAATAGCTAACAGCTAGCAGCCAACACAGCATATCAGAGAGACATACAAAGGGAGTCTTCAACAACCCCTAACTGGGAAGGTTGCACATGACTGGTGACATTACCTTCCAGGTTGGGCCAAGGGCACATGCACAGAATCGTAGAACATATGGGCTCTATAAGATAAAAAGCCCGAACATACAATGCCATGGAAAAGGAATGGAAAAGACCTACTGATTACAAGATTCTATGGCCACATGGACTAATTCTGAGAAGGGAGAAAAAGCAGCTTCTGAAGGGGGCAGTAGAGTTTTATCCCTGGGCTTGTGGGCATGGTGAAGGACAGAGGAGTGAGTCATCAGTCCCTATTCAGTGCAGTATGTGGTATGTGACTAAGCATGGACTTTCCAAGAGCTGGCTAGCCATTGGGGGGAGGCAGTGACCTGCAAGCAGAGCTTTTGCTCTGAATGTGAGTGTTGCAAGAAAGGGAATTAAAATCTGGTAACCCAAAGAAGTAACTTGCCTCAACAGAGATTAACTCTTTGGCAAGTTTCTGTCACTACCCTATAAAACCCCTAGCCAGAAGAGTTCAAATGACTTTCTTCTCTCTTGCAAATCCCTCCCACTCTCAGCAGTTTCTCTCTGAATGAATTAAAATCTCAGTGAAACTTGGATCCATTTTGCTTACTCTGATGAGTGTCTGTGACATTCATCTTTGGCATAGAACAGCAAGCCAGAGCCACTATGTGAGGTTGGCCTTGTGAGTGCAAGCATCCAGCATCCTTAGGTCCTTGAGTCATGCAGAAAAGTCTTGATGAATTCAGAAGTTCTGGATCACTCTGGTGTATTTGCCAACACTGACAAGGAGAATACAGCAATTCAGGACTGTGGTCTCCTGTCAAAATGGTTGAGAAACTAGGTTTTATCTGGCCTAGTGCCACATGCCTGTAACCCCAGCTAGGCAGAAGGACTGCAAGTTCAAAGCTTGTCTTGGCTACAAAGAGAAGTCAAGGTTACCTGGTGCTACTTTAGTGAGAACATATCTCAATACCAAGTTAGCCAAAAAAGCTCCCCCCAAAAATCTAGAATACTCGTCTAGTATCTTGGAGACTCTGTTTTCAAATTCTGATATATGCAAAAATAAACAAATAAATAAATAATGAATGAATAATATAACACAAAACAGCACACAAACAAAAGATACTGATGCCTTTTATCTTTGTTGTTTTGAAAGGGTCATGTTGATTTTGACTTATTTCCTATACTTTAGAAAAGGAAAAAGTGACTTTAGTCAAAGGAGTTACTTTCCTTCCCTGAAACTGAAAATCTAACATGAGCTAAGAAGTTGAATATTCATCAGAATAGGCACACGAGAGCTGATGTAAAACTGTTCTAACCTGGGGCTGGAGAGGTGGCTCAGGGGTTAAGCCTCCGCCTTGCAGGCGGAAGGTCCTGAGTTCAGATCCCAGATCCCACATATAGACGCCAGGCAGAAGCGGGGGCGGCCTGCGCTTCTGGTCCTGGTAGGGCGGAGCCTGTGAATCCCGGGGCAGAAGGAGGTGGAGGCGTCCATGGTGGTTCGCGAATTCGTCCGTGGTTCTACACACACACAGACACACACACACACACACGCACATGCACACAGTTGAATAAATAATAATAAAAAAAATTTAAAAAAAAAAAGTAAAAAAAAAACTGTTCTAACCTCTATTTCTTTGTGCTTCTGTGACTCTGCCACTCTTCTTGGATACTCCACTAACCTTGAGTTTGCATCTTATCCTTTTGTTCTTGCAAACAGTTTTCTTTAAGTCAACTTAATTTTGATTTTTGACTTCAGGGGAAACCTTTAGCAAGCAAAACATGGTTTTGAATTATGATGTATGATCATAATTTTCTATTAAAAACAATTCAGATGTTTCACAATCAGAAAGGTAATCCAGGTGACCCAAACAGTAATTTCATAGTTTTAGGGAACTTTTGTTCTCCATTCAGCATCACAGATGCATGTCAGCGTCTTTGAACATGTCCCAGAAAGCTAGGATTACAGAGAATTTTACAAATTCTCTAAGATGAAGGAACCAATATGTGTAGCAATTGCGTTATAATTGAATTAATGTGTTTTATCTTAAAAGAAAGAAAAAAACCCTTTCCTCCACTCTGCCAGCCGGGCCTCACCGTGCAACCTAGGTAAGCTCCGTCCGTGCCCACTCCCGGAACCCCAGGCCGCCCAAGGGACCCAGCTTCTCCCACCATCCAGCCGGAGCCGCCACACGCCGGGCCTGGGAAGAGAAGGACACCCCCTCTGCGCCCAGGCCAGCCCCCAGGTCCCCCAGGTTAAATAGCGCCCCGCCGATGCCCCATCCTCCCTTCCCCCACTCCGCCGCTCAGGACGCACGGGGTCCAGCCTGGACTCACCTCGACCTAGGTAAGCTCCACCCCCGCCCACCCCCAAAACCCCAGGCTAGATAATTCAGTTTAGTGAAAAACGCACAGAAATTGAAAGGAGATCTTAAACAGTTAAAATGACAATGCCAAAGTCAAAGTGCAAATCCATGAGAAACAACACTCAAGTAAACAAATCTCCCACTGAAGGAATCAATCCCATAATGTTAGACTCCAACCAGAACAAACCCATGGAAAATGGCCAAGAAAGCCTGACCCAGGATAACGACCTTCAATATATGATCATTACCATGTTCAATACTGTGAAAGAGGAATTCCGGGAGGAATTAAATAATCGAATTAATCCCTTTGAAGAGGAACACAACAGACACTTGGAGGAGTTGAGAAAAACAGTGCAAGAAACAAAAACTGGCATAGAGCAGTTAAAGGAGACTCGAGCAGAGTTTAAAACTGAGCTAAAAGACAAGTTATCTTCAACCCAAAACTCCACAGAGAGTCTTATCAGCTGAACTAACCAAGCAGAAAACAGAATTTCAGACCTTGAAGATAAAGTGGGAGTATTAACCAGCTCAATGGAAGAGGTTATTAAAGCCAAAAAGATACTTGAGAGAAATATCCAGGAGATATGGGACACCCTCAAGAAGCCTAACATGCGTATTCATGGAATACCAGAGCAAGAATCTCAAAATACCACCCCTGAGGAAATTTTTCAAACGATCATCAAGGAAAACTTTCCTCATCTAAAAAAAGAGAGGCCCATCCATATACAAGAGGCATTTGCACCCCAAATAGATACGACCAAAACAGAAGCTCGCCACGGCAAATAATAGTCAAAACACTCCACATTCAAGATAAAGAACTGGTGCTGAGAGCTTCAAGGGAGAAAAAAACAAGTCACTTTTAAAGGTAAACCTATTAAAATAACAAATGACTTCTCAGTCGAAACAGTAAAAGCAAGAAGAGCTTGGAGAGACATACTTCAAGTATTGAATGAGCAAAAATGTCAACCCAGGCTGATTTACCCTGCAAAACTATCAGTCATGATCGAGGGAGAAAGAAAAATCTTCCAGCACAAAGACAACTTGAAGGGATACATGTCCACCAAACCAGGCCTTCAAAAAATGCTAGAAATGATACTCAAACTTGAAGAAAAAGAAAGAAAGAAAAAGAAATACTAAAACCAGGTGCTTTATCATACAGCTCTGAAATTATAGTCCATATTGCTCTCTTTATGTGTTTATTTGATTTAATATCAACAAAAGCAAATTACATGAAAACACACACATTTCTCCATTTCCAAGTCACAGTCCCTTTCAAGTGCCCTTATTTAAAGATAAACTCCAATAATAATTAAAGATTTTTAAAAAAAGGTTATCTAAGCATGCATGCCTAGAAATAAAAATGGGCGTAGTCTGAAAAACTATACCAAATCTTTCAAATTTAAATTTGAAATCAGCATCTTTTCCATACTATATAAGTTCTATTCTGATATCTATGAATGAATCTCTGAAAATAGTTACTTATATTTGACTAACTCAGAAGATTAGTGCTTAAAGTTTTAATATGTAACGCATAGTACAATATAGGAAACATATGATGTCAGTCATATATGTAAAGTTAGTTTGCTAAATAGTTCCTTATCTTTTTCAATTCATGTTTTTATCATTTATCTATCTCTATCTATTTACTGTGTGTGTATATGTGTGTGTGAGAGAGAAAGAGAGAGAGAGCGAGAGAGACAGAGAGAGAGAGAGCGAGCACTATGTGTCCCTGTGAAGGACTCAGAGTGATTTCAAGAATCATCCTGGATTGTTTTACCTCCGTTTTGCTTCGCTCTGGGATTTCCAGGCTCTGCCCATCAGGACCAAAAGTGCAGTCCACCACCATTTCCACCTAGCGTTTTTTCCACTTAGAGTTTTTTTTTTTTTAATTTATATATTCAATTGTGTGTATGCATGTGTGCGCGTGTGTGTATGTATGTGTGTGTATGTGTGTGTGTGTGTGTAAAACCACGGGCGAATTCTGGAACCACCATGGACCACCTCCACCTCCTCCTTGTTTACTCTGCCCCGGGATTCACAGGCTCCTCCCTACCAGGACCAGAAACTCAGGCTGCCCCCACTTCCGCCCGGCATCTATACGTGGGGTCTAGGATCTGAACTCAGGACCTTCCACCTGCAAGGCAGAGGCTTAACCCCTGAACCACCTCTCCAGCCCCTCCACCTAGCGTTTTTTACATGGAACCTGGGATCCAAACTCAAGATCTTCTGCTTGAGAGCAGAGTTTTAATCCCTGAGCCATATTTCCAGGTCTTTATTTTTTAAGACATGGTCTTCAGTGCTCCTGACTAACTTCAAACTCCTCATGTAGACAACAGTGATCTTGAACTCTTGTCTCTATTTCCTGAGTGCTGGTATTACAGATGCACACTCCCATTCCTGATAGACTTCCTAAAATTTTAACTTAATTGGTTTCTCAATAGATTCTACACCTTCACAATTGTTGAATCATAATCTTTTTCTTCAGATAGTTTTCATCTGAACTTAGAGCCAATTACATAGAGCATAAAGAAAAAAGTATCATATATTTCAATAGCAATAGAAATTGTCACATACTCTATCACATACAAAATAAAATGTTTCCAAGAACTTTCTCATTTGTGGCTAAGTGAACAAGATATATTTTTGAAAATATTTCTTTCAAAGTGTGAATCTTAATATTGAAAACTATGAAAAAGATATAAAGAACAGTTGGCAGAGTTAGCAAAAGGACTTTGGATATAAAAAATAAACCATAGGGAATATTTCTGAACCTATTGTTATTAATTTAGGTATGACCTTCACCTATTTCCTTAACTTTCTCATTTTTCCCATCTGGAAGACATTATTCACCTCCTTAGCTGGAATCTCATGAAACTTAATTGATGATAGTGAACTTCTTTGACTTCCACAGCTGGAGGGTGCTAGAGGAATGCAAATTATTATTGTTGTTATTTATTATTTATTGTTCTCCAACCAATCTCAGCTCAAATCTCTACAGGCTTACCCCTTGAGCTATGGAGGCAAATTAATAATGAATGTATAGCTAGTCCTTCAAAATGGCCTTAATATGAAGCTCTTTATAAAAAACTTACTCTACAAAATACTTCACTTTCAAGTTCATTAAAAAATCAGTGAAAGGAAAGTTTCAAATCTTGCCAAGAAAATATTATTTCCATGGACTGATTCTACCTCTCTCTGTGTTATCTAAGATTTTTATGTGTATAGCATTTGGTCTTAGTTGACTTGAGACAATTTCACTGTGAACTGATTATGTAGGTGCTGAAATTTTGCTATTGTTGTGTGTTTAAGAGTGATATTTTGAACACTGAAAATAAAACAAGTATGTATTTGAACTCCATTCAAGCCATTAAATTTAAATTTGAAAGGTTTGGTCTAGCTTTTCAAAATAAGGACCTCCTTTGTTATTTCTAGGCATATAATAAATTCTTTCAAAATAACTTTATAATTTTATGATCATAATCCACTATGAAGTAGGCTTTATAAATAAATATTAGATAAAATATAGATGCATTTCTCTTGAATATGTGCTAAGATGTTATTAAATGTAGCTAGTTTTGAAAGAAAATAAGGAAAGGAGGAAACAGGCCAAAGAATGTATCAGATCATTTCTTTATGTGATGAATACATGCATAAAAGGAAACTTGTAGGTTCATTTTTCTGACATAGTACTATGACTGTAAGATTAAAAAGCCCAAACATGCCATGCCACAGATAAAGAATGAAAACAGTTTATTGATTACATAACAACACAAACTATCTCAAAAAGAAGAAAAAGTGGGTTTGAAGAGGGAATGGTGTTTAATAGTATCAAGGTGAGTGGGTTGAAAGACAGAGGACCTATTTATCACTTTTTAGGATATTAGAAACTAATGCTCTAATCCCACAAAGAAATAAGTGATTTCACTGCATTGGTATCAGCCTTTAACTTTGTTAGTTAATAAAACCATCACAGAAAAAAAAGACAGAGGGCAGTAAGTTATCTCCTGTCTCCCTGAGGTACATGACTAAGCATGGGCTTTGCAAGTAACCACTGGCCAATGGAGTAGGGAGGGTAAGGCAGTGACAAGCAAGCAGAGATTTTGCTTGAAAGTGAGAGTTCAAATGAGCATATCAGGAAAGACATAACTAGAATAAATGATTTGCATAGGTGCTGCAATGGAAGATGAATGCACTCATTGGTTTTTCATCTTTAATACAGGAAATTGTTGATATTCATATTGGACATATAAGATGTTCACTAGTTTATTCATGCTCTCTATCTCAAATATTCAAATGTTACATTTAATCATTTTATATAAGAAATCAAATGTGAGAAAACATTTAATTATATAATCTTTTATGGAATTATATCAATCTAAAATATCTGTTTTATGGTACTCTTAAGTGATAACTTATTGCAAATTTCTTCTGAAGTTCATAGAATGTGCTAAAATGTTATGAAGGGTATCAGCATATGTGTTCCAGCCCTTAAAATTGGTGTGAATTCAACACCACTTTTGCTAATATATATGTGTACTTCAAACTAGTATTATTTGTACCTTTAATATGCATGATAGCAATAGCTTTGAAAATTAGAAAGTATGTAGGGAATTGATTGACTTGTAAAAATTCTGTAATTAAAAACATAAGAAACTTAGTTTGTCATAATGCCAAATGTGGAAAGAAATTAATATGATCTTCCCGAGTCATGAAAGTGATTATCATATTATTTGTGTGGGGGCATGCAGTATATGAATATGTGCTTTTATCATCAACTTAGCAGATAATACTCTAAACTCTATAGAAGGATTTATGGGAGGGGCAGGTTAATGAAAGAAGATCAAGAAAAGGAGAAAAAGTATACATGAAGCTGTCCAGCTACTGCCTTTGACCAAATCACCAGTTGCAAGACACTCAGTCTCATGTTCTAGGAATTCAGCCTGTAATATGCTACAACAGGAGGTCACAGATCATCTAAGATAGTGCAAGAATAATTGGCGGTTGCCTAAGGTAACGACCCACACAGATGCTTCTCTAAAAGAAAATCTGAACATTATTCTGATAAAATCACGTTGCAGAAACAAAATCTTATTGTATTTTGCTTGCTACTTATAGTGTTCATGTTCTCATGACAAGGTTTCAGTAAGTTGTTCCTAAAAACAAGAAAGAAAATCACCTTTTGGTCTCCTTTCTAGTATCTGACATCTTCATTAGTCTATTTTTCTGTCTTCAATGATCCTTTTCAATGTTTTCTGAGTAAAACATTTCCTCTTTGTTTGTTCACAAACATGACACTTTCCAAAGAATTTCCAAGGATGTGTTGTTTCTCAGACTGTGTCATTTGAACTAATATGCTCATTCTGAAGAGTGAGGTGATCAAAGGTTGATTGACATTATAATATGGTCAAAGTCAGATGAAAGAACGATCACCAGTTTTGCATTTGGTGCTTTGTTACTGGAAAAGGAACTTGTGACCAGGCTTTTCTGGAAGTTAGGAAAAAACCCAAGTTCTCCCTCCCTCCCTTTCTCTCTCTCTCTCGGGTGAGCTAGCAGCAGGAAAGATTTGTTTGTTTGTGATATTTCAGTGTGACAAAATATGAGCTAGTTGTTTCCATACAGATTTTCTTTTTAATAATTAACTGGGCAGGGACAAGTAATGAAAAGGTAATGGATATTTTCCAATATTAGTGCCAGTAAAAGTGCCATCTCTAATCACGTCCCACAATCTCTACCAGAGCGAACAGATCTAGCTCTTAATAAATTCAAGTTTTAAAATTGTGTTACATATAAAATCATGGACTTTGAGCTTTTCTTTTTCATTGGATTAGGCAATACAATAATGTCACTAGGTTCTTTTTAAATTTATTTATTTATTTTTGCTTATATATTTATTTGAGAAAGAGAAAAAATAGAGGCTGAAGAAAAGGAGTAAAGGAGGGAGGTGTGGGGAGGAAGAGAGCAGACACATGATTGCAACAGGGAATATGTGGCAGTTAGAAGGTAACATTTGGATGTCAGCTCTCTCCTTCTACCATTTGTGCTCTGGGTATCACAGAATTCGGATCTTCAAGTTTGTACATAGATTCCTTCACCTGATGAGACTTCCAATAACTTCTTATTGTCCCAAGTACTCATCTGTTGGATGGCATTAATACTCTGTCATAAGGCAATTGTTAGAAATAAATTAATTAATGCTTGTAAAAAGAATTAGAACAGTTCACAGAGTATGGCATTATAAATAATAAAGCTAAGTATTATCTCATACTTTTCTCTGAAAACATGAATGATATTTATTTTTATTTCTATATTTTGCTGAAATAGTATTAGTAATATGGCTCAACCATGTTTAAAATGATCAAATTCTTGGACTCTATACTTATTAGATCAGATAAACACAACAACTTCTTTTAATTTTCTGGATAATAAAATAGAACTCACATAAATAAAATTGGTAGTCTAAAGTTATATGTTTAATTATATACAATTCCGTTTATAGATAACAAATATGAAAATGGGAAATATCTGAATCAAGAATATTAGTAAACACATGAAGAAACTGAAGCTTCCTTATTTTTCTGTAAGGTATATTAGAACTAAGATAGGTTTGTATTTTCATGACAGAACTCCACTAAAAACTCTGTCTGTAATTCCATATCAAGTTCCACTTTCTTTAAATGCTATTTATGTATAATTTTAAAGTCATAATCAAGAAACATAAATCATAGAAGACATATAGATAGAAAGATAAATAGAAAGATGGATGGATAGGTAGACAGAAAGATAGATAGATAGATACATAGATAGCTACATAGATGATAGATAGATAGATAGATAGATAGATATTGACAGAAGTACAAAGTTATACAGAACTACTACAGTAATATGAATATAATAAGCAAACTCAGAGGCAAGAATTATAAAATGAATTCACACAAATCAAAGAACTTGGCCATCAATCTTTCTAATTTTAGGAAATGGGTGGTGTCCAAATGATTCAATAGGAGCAGAACAGTCAGGATTGTGTGAGAGCTTCTCTAAGTCCCATTCAGGATGGATGAAATCTCTAAGTAATGTTTACAAAGTCCCTCGCACAGTGGAGAGCATTTAGTGTATGTAATATGCTGGTTTCCTTATCCCTGGAGAGTTATACAATCTATGTGGCATTCTCCAGGGACCTATGCTTCACAGAATTTGTGTTCTGCTTACTGGAGGTAATTCTGATCCAGGGACTACTGCCATGAGCATCTTGGAGACAAGGGTGTCTCCCTTCAAGCAAACATCATTAAGGTGTTTACCCAGAGGTCCAGTGGCCAAGAAAATGAGAGCAGGTAACCTGATGTCTTTTCTCCTGGGGATTTGCTATAGTAAAACTCATGACTGCCTGGCTGCTAGAATTATTTCCCATCTTTTAATAATTTTTAATATTTCAGTCTCATCCATTATATGAAATTCTACAATCAAATCTGTAAAGTAAGAAAGTGAATGTTATGTTTGCTGAGGTAAAGCAAAGAATTTAAGATGCCAAGATTGGAATTTAGCTATCAAATTTCTAGAATTAATAATCCATCCCAATGCTGTCAGTCACTAACACTGTGTTTCCTCCCTTAGGTGTTCTGTCTCTCTGATCCAAACGAGGCTTTTCTGACTATATTTGCCAATTGTATTAGGTTGACGTGAATCAAACAGACCATGAGAAGTAGATTTTTCTGGAGACACATACAATAATGAACACATAGAACCCATTAGTGTTTTTGAAACTGAAGTTGGAAATAATTGTTCCTAAGGCAGACCCAGGTCACTTTGATCAAGCAAACATGGGGCTCCTTATTGCCAGGGAAAGATCTGCTTTCAACCTTGCATGCCTTCCTGTGAATTTAAGCATAAAAGGTGGCTCTTTCAACACAGCTGTATTTACAGTGCTATCTCTTATTGTGTAAGAAAAGACTAACTGATTGCTAAAAAAGCTCAAGGGCTGGAAAGAAGTGGTCAAGGAGGATGAAGAGGCCTCTATGCCCTTGGCACGCAAAGGCCTCTAGAGTAGGTCCTGTCTGCAGAAAGTTTGAATCATTCTTAGCAGCCTGTGCAATGTGTTCATGTGATGGATTGTATCAGGACAGGGCCTCAGAAGAACATTCAAAGATGTAAACTGAGGGAAGAGAATTGAACTAAAAATGATGTAAAAAATAAAAGTAAAACAAGCTTGCCTTCCCCAAATAGCTTAAGAAAAGGCGATATAAAAGTAGTAATAAACACACACACACACACACACACACATACAAACACACATTTTTGTTTGCATTTCACTCTTATCTTCAAAATTGGCTTAGGCTGAGGATTCATTGCCCCTACCAGCATTATCAAATGCTACTGCCCAGAGTCAGAATGGAATTATTCATTATGATTACAAATAAAAGTACATATCTATGATGGACTATATACATGCTTTGCCAATGGTAGAATTAATGAAATACTCATGTTTAAAATACTGACATTTATGAGTTCACCATAAAGCAAAACTATTCCTCAAATGATATGATGATAAGTTCAGAGTTTTCTAGGAGACGATATTCACAAATGCTGGGATCTTCCCTGAGGAGTAAGAAAGAGACAAGAAACAGCAGGATAGCTATTGAGATTCAGGTCTCAGAATGCAGACTGCATTTCCTGATTGTAGGGAAATTGTCATTGAAATGGTCCAAAGATGTTCAATATTCAAATGAAATAAGATCTGATGAAGCATTTACAATATTTAATTGAATCGTAAGTTTTCTTTTGGAGAAAAATAGAAGGTCATTTCAAATATGCGTAATCATCAATTACATAACAGTTCTCAGCTAAGTTTATCTTAACAAAACAAATTAATCTTTAAAAAATTAGTTTAAAAAGAGGTATAGGTCTCCAGCTATGACAGTAACCATGGGCTTTCAGACCAGCTCTCTGCTGACTCTACAAAGTCAAAACCAGCCCTGAAGGTGGAAACTGTGTTCTAGAAAATGCCATGTGTGGATAATTTACAGGAGTTTACCTGTAGACAAACCCTGAGCTTCTAGTAAGTCTTTGTTTCCCATGCTAGAAACTGTCTTGGCTTAAAAGATAGGTTGAGTGTTATCATCGTTTTCAGTTCTATGTGCTGCAAAAATAGCCAAAATTAGTATTAAAAATTTTAGTATATTAAACACATTCATACTTTTCAGTTAGAAAATTTAACTGATTATTTATGTGTTATGAACCACATAAACAGTATTATCATATTAAAGGAATGTGGGGTTATATTTAACATATATGCCATTGTTAATAAAATTAGATTCCTTGCGTTTATTGCTTAAACAGAGCATATTTTGATTATTTTTAATGTGTCTGAACACATACTATGAGATCTCAGCTGTTTCACTTTTTTAAAATTTTTTCTTTATTCAATTATGCGTGTATGTGTGTGTGTGTCCGCGCGTGTGTATGTATGTGTGTGTATATATGTGTGTGTATGTATGTGTGTGTGTGCAGAACCACGGACGAATTCGAGAACCACCATGGACCATCTCGACCTCCTGCTTGTTTACTCTGCCACGGGATTCACAGGCTCCGCCCTACTAGGACCAGAAACGCAGGCCACTCCCGCTTCTGTCCGGCTTCTACACATGGGGGGCTAGGATCCGAACTCAGGACCTTCCACCTGCAAGGCAGAGGCTTAATCCCTGAGCCACCTCTCCAGCCCCTCAGCTGTTTCACTTAAAACTGTTTATTAATTAATTTTGTACTGCTACCATTTATAAATAAGTTCAGTGTTTGAACACCAAATGCTGGAGAGGATGTGGAGAGAGAACTCTCCTATATTGCTGGTGGGAATGCAGGCTCATACAACCACTCTGGAGAGCAGTCTGGCGATTCTTAAAGAAGTTAAAGATTGAAATGCCATATGACCCAGCTATTCCACTTTTGGGGATAACCCCCCATACAGCAAATATTCACCTCCATAGAATAAGCACAACCATGTTCATAGCAGCACTGTTTACAATAGCAATAGCAAAGTCATGGAATCAGCCCAAATGTCCAACAGTTGACGAGTGGGTGAGGAAAATGTGGTACATTTACACAATGGAATACTACTCACCCATCAAAAATGATGAATTAGGGGCTGGAGAGGTGGCTCAGGGGTTAAGCCTCCGCCTTGCAGGCGGAAAGTCCTGAATTCCAATCCCAGATCCCACGTATAGATGCCAGGCGGAAGTGGGGGCGGCCTGCGCTTCTAATCCTGGTAAGGTGAGCCTGTGAATCCCGGGGCAGGAGGAGGTAAAAGCGTCCATGGTGGTTCGTGAATTCGTCCGTGGTTCTACACACACACACACACACACACACACACACACACAGACACACACGCGTGCGCGCACATACACACGCATATGCACACAGTTGAATAAGTAATAATAAAAAATGATGAATTAATGCAATTTGCTGGAAAATGGATGGAATTAGAAACAATTATATTGAGTGCAGTATCCCAGACACAGAAAATTAAGCATCGTATGTACTCCCTAATAGTTGGATCCTAGTACCAAACCCACTTAGAGACACACTCAAAGATAAATCTCTGTAATACCTACAGTAATTGCAAAGATTATAAACAGGAGAGAAGAGGAAGGAGGGCCCCACCAGAAACAAGGAGAGAGGGGATCATGCTACAGCAGAGATAATAGGCCTCCATCAAAAACTGCAAGGGGTGACATCCAATACCCATCAGGATGGAGCCAAGGGCATTGCAGGAGCAGCAAAATTGAAAAAAAAATCAACAAACCATAATTCAGAATATCAGAGACTCTATATCAACCACCTGGAATCAGGCCTGCCTAATCTCTCTCCATCCTGAAGCTCAGGGAAATTTGCGGGATAGGGGGCGGTAAGATTGTAAGAGCACAAGGAAGGGAGGAGTCAAGATAACGCAAGATATTCCACACAAGTTAGGGCCAAAGCAATTGTAATAGGACTCTGCATGATCTGCACAATGACCAACTTATCATTGACCCCTCAAAGTCTAGCGTGGACTAAAGGCACTAGGATCTCAGAAGCAAGGGATTAACAGTCACAATAGTGTTCCTATACTTAAGGGAATCACAAGAAAGAGTTCTAGGAAATGCCACTGAGTCCTTACACCTCATCAGAGAGGAGGACCCAGAGGAAAATTTGATATACACATTAAAGGATGCTTCAGAGATGGGGGGAGGGGGCACTGGGAGAAAGGGAGGGAGAGGGGAAAGGAAGAGGAAAAGGGGGGAGGGAACAGGAAGATCCAGGGAAGGGTGGAGGGAGGGAGGGGACAGGGATACCTATTAAGTTTGTATGAGCAGAAAAACAAATAAATTTAAAAAATAAGTTCAGTGTCTGAATTAAGGAATTTCTCAATGTGAAATAAAAGGAGTACTGATAAGGGGTTCTCCAGGCAGGAAGGGTTATGTGTCTTTGAAGCCTGATGAAAAGGGAATTTCCAAAATGGCAGCATTTGGGCTATCTGCCTAGGAATGCCTTGCTATGAGTTTTCCACTGCTCAAGAGTGGGCTATAGAGAGCGCTATTTATTGCTTTGCGAAAGTATTTAATTTCTTTTTTCACAATCATTTTACTACTTTCAGCAGTATGTCAAGTCAAAAATAAATGTGATCGTTGCAGAGTATTTATGATCTGAGCACTAATAAATGTGTGATCGTATGTAAGCACTTTTCTAACTAACCTTTGAGGCTTGTTTGTATTCCCAATTCATCTAGATCCTTGTAAAAAATGTCAACTTACAATGCAATGGGCCAAATTAACATAATTCTATAAACAGGCAAGTTTGTTTGAATCTTGACCAAAACATAATCCTATAAAGAAGCAGGTTTATTTGAATCTTGACCAACCATTAATTTCTGGCTTTAGTCAATAATCTTTCTTATAAATATATATAACAAATATAAATATTATAAATAAATATAAGGGATGGTGTTTTTACTCTTTTTAAAGCAATCTACTTTGTTATTTATTCATTCCAGAAATTTTATTGAGTATCTACTGGGTGCTAAACTAAGTAGCAGAGAACAAAACCTTGCATTATTAAGATTTATGTCCTCTGAACATAACAGTGAGGAAAGAGCTGTCACAGTGTGGCTGACAAGTCTGGCAGCAGATGTCATGAAGAAAAACGAAGCCAGAAAGAGAATGACATCAGTTTCTGCAGAAGCGAGAGGGATGTGAGGACTAATAGGGAGTTGCAAGATCATGCAGGTGTGGAATGAGGGGTGAAGACTCCTACAAATAACTTGTTGAGGGACAAAGACACAGAAGCAGGATTAAGCATGCATGTTTGCAGCACAGAGCTATGGTAAAGAGGTGAGGAAAACCAGGTATGAGTTACAGTCAGCTCTGTTATACAGACCATGGTTGTGGTGGCTTTATTCCCCTCATAGAATTCCAATATGATATTTTGAATGAAATGACACTATGAGGAAGTTAGATTCTATGGTCATGTGAGTGTCATATCCTGGGATAGAAATAAAATTGTCACCATGGATTTAATGCTGTCATTGAGACTGTATTTCTTATCCTCCTCCTTTTGCCTCTTTGCTTCTCAATTGGACACCCTTCTTTTCATGTGGTTGAGAGGGTGGACCCCAGCTAGCACTGCCACTTTATTTCTTCCATTACAGCCAACTGGTTCTGTAAAAGAGAGACTTTCCTCTCCCAGGGTGCGAATCTGTCCTCCTCACCAGGCTCCAGTAGTCCAAGTACAGCCATGTGTCATGGTGAATAAGAAACAAGGACCAGTTAACACTTCTTCAGATCATTGGAAAGTTAAGAGTTCTTAAAACTAAAGAAAGTATGGTTTTTCCAAAGGGTAGAGAGTTCTGCCAATCCTTCTTCCCTATGAAAAGTTATTGAGGCTTCTAAGCCTCAGTTTGCTCATTAGTAAACTGGAGGAAATGACCCCAAGCTCACATAATTGTTGTTAGTAATAAAGGAAGATGTGTTAGCAAGTACTTTTTCTAAATGGAAACTCCTAATGATGGATGGCTTGAAAGTTGAATATATTGCAAAAGACTAATTAGAAAACTTTCCAACTTTTCATTATATTGTAATACATGGAAAGCAGTAAGAGAAAGTAAGAAATTATAGAGAGAGCCACAAAAAGTCAAAGTCATCTGGTTGGTGTTATCAAGGCTACTAGGACTGATTTTTTTGGGTGTGTGTGTGTGTGTGTGTGTGTGTGTGTGTGTGTGTAAGTGTGTATCAAATGGCCCTGTGTATCCCTGTGGAGGACCAAGGACGACTTTGGTAATCATCCTGGGTTACTTTCACCTCCTTTTTGCTTTACTCTGGGATTTCACACCAGAACCAGAAGTGCAAGCTTCAACCGTTTCTGCCTGGCATTTTTACATGGGACCTGGGATCTGAACTCAGGCCCTTCTGTTTGTGAGGCAGAGTCTTGACCCCTGAGACATCTCTCTAGCCCTAGAACTGATTTTTAAAAATTGTAGCTCTTATGATCAGAAGTCTGAATGTTTAAAGAGTTGAACAAACACCAACTAGACCACTTTGATGTGTGTTCTCAGTCAGATGAGCTGCTTTTATTTCCTGTAAAGTATCATGTGACCACATTGCTTCTCCCTACTGTGAAAACATTATTTATATATTTACTTATTTATTGTTGTTATATTTTATTTATTTAGTTTTACTGTGTGTGTGTGTGTGTGTGTGTGTGTGTGTGTGTGTGTGTGTATCAGAGGACCAAAGGTGACTTTGGGAATCATCCTGGATTGTTCTATCTCTTTCTTGCTTCACTCTGGTATTTCCCAGGCTCTGCCCACCAGGGCTAGAAGTGCAGGCCACCTCCTTTTCCCCTGGGCATATTCTTACCTGGAACCTGAGATCTGAACTCAGGACCTTCTGCTGGGGAGACAGAGTCTTAACCCCTGAGCCATCTCTCCAGTCCTGAAAATATAATTTAAATAAGATTAAATACAGTGGACCCATGATGAAGGACAAGGCACTTTGGACATTGGGAGTGGAGTGCTAATTTCCTTTAACAGACCTCATTCTTCTTATCCACCAAATGACAGTTTAGAGTGAAATGCTCTTGAAAGATTTTTAGGACTTTGATTCTCCAGATGAAAATATGGCAGGATTCCACTGTGTTCTACAAGCCTGCAAAACCTGAATGGTTCATCTGTAGGGAGCACATTTCTTTCTCTGGCTTTTTAATTTTTTATTATTATTTATTCAACTGTGCGCATGTGCGTGTGTATGTGCACGCACGTGTGTGTGTGTCTCTGTGTGTGTGTGTGTGTGTATCTGTAGAACCACGGACGAATTCGCGAACCACCATGGACCACCTCCACCTCCTTCTGCCCTGGGATTCACAGGCTCCGCCCTACCAGGAGCAGAAGCTCAGGCCGCCCTGGCTTCCGCCCGGCGTCTATACGTGGAATCTGGGATCTGAACTTAGGACCTTCTGCCTGCAAGGCGGAGACTTAACCCCCTGAGCCATCTTTCCAGCCCCTCTGGCTTTTTAAAATAAGTCATCATGGCAAATTTCATTCTGCATAGTGAGACAAGGCAAGTGTTATCCTGGGCATTAGAAGGGGAGAAATTTCCGACTTTCAAAAGCCACGTGCATACCTTACAATATGTTGCTTTGATCCTTCAAGCCTGCCTTCTGATTACTTCCAGCTCAGATGATAAAAAGCAATTTTCAGCTAAGTGCTTAACGCCAGTAGTCAGCCTTCACATGTGGACTCCAGGGCCCCACTTCTCAATCCCATCATGTAAAGTGTCTCCACAATGTACTGCCTTTCTTGGAAGAACATATCCTTGGAGATTTTACATGGCTTTCCAATTCAATCACGGTGTTAAACCCAAAGTTCTGAACTTTTTCTTACCTTCTCTACTCTCCAAACTACTACTTTCTTGTAATGAAAATAGAAAAGGGAAAAGTCAAGTTTCTTGTTGCTTAATTTCTGACCAGCACACAGCCTTAAGAGCACACACAGCTGTCATCTTGCAACAACAGAAGAGAATTAAAACAAATGGGCAAAAATAGCTGTGGCATAGTATACATTATATTATGAAAGAAACTGGAGGATAGAGATATAAATCTCAGTAGCTAAAAGATGTAAAAAGATGACACTAGCCAAAACAATTAATATTTTATACATTGGTTTAGATTCAGTAGCATCTTTAGAATTTGATGGTATTTTATTTATATATATTTTGTGTGTGTGTGTGTGTGTGTGTCTGTGTGTGTGTGTGTGTGTGTGTGCATGTGTGTGCATGCATGCCCTTGTGTACAATCAAATGCTTTTTTACCGTACATACTCCTTTGTGCTCCGTGGTACATGTATGGTACATGTACAATGGGACAACTCGTAGTTGGTTCTGTTCTTCCACCATTTAAGCTCTGGGCACTGAACTCAAATAATCAGACCTGGATATGACCACCTTTAAATTATGAGTCATCTAACCAGCCCCCTCTATCATCTTCATAAGTGAAGCTATAGTTTACATGAATATTAGTTTTATAAGCAAAAAACATAAAATAATAAGAAGTGGTACATACTGTTGAGTGGTCAGTTTTATTCTATTCTATTTTCATAGAAATTATTTTAAGAATATAGAATATAATGAAAGTATATACTATAGCCTAGAGTAATTATGAACAAAGATGGCTATATTGAATTTAAATAGTATAAATATGGCCAATATGTGTATCAGATAAAACCAATAATATTCAAAATGAACTTTAAAAGATTAGAGATATATCTCGGTGGCAAAGCAATTGTTTATCATGAGCAAGGATCTGGATTCAATTTCCAGTACAACAAACCAACAATAAATAATATGTATTACAATGAACTTACCATTATGGTTTAAGAAATTGAAAGAACACTTTCATGAGGCATGTAAGCTATTGTAAAATGGACTCCAAAACAGGGAAAGCTTTTGTGTTCTCCTCCCAGATGTATTCTCACCAACTTTCATAGAATAAAATGAACTAACAAAAATCTGAAAATTCGTGATATTCAATGTGATGTTTTTCTGTTGAACACTGTGAACTGATTTCCTCAACCAAGATAATTGGCATCATCTTTTGACTTTTATACTCATCAAGTTTGTGATGAGAACTGTGATAGTTAGATACATGTATGAACTTGATAATTGCAGCTGTGAAGAACTGACAGTTAGGCAAACCTTTGAGCAAGCCTGCAGGAGATTGTCTAATGGATGTAAAAGACCCGGCACATAGTGGGATTGTATCCTCCACTAATACGCCAAATAAAAAGAAGAGCAAGAGGGAAGAGTCTGATATTCCTTCTCCTGCCCTGTGCTGACAAACTCATTGTTAGTTGCTTGTTCCTCGTTGATCTTTGCTGCTGTAGTTCCTCTATCCTTCTTGCTACTGTGCTGCCTTTCTTCCCTGACATCATGCTCAGTCTCTTCAACACTCCAATATGACTGAGATTTCAGGACTTTCCAACCATAGCATCAGACGGGACTGCTGGGAGGCTTTCCAGGAGCACCCTAGCCTCTACCATTAAATTAGGAATTCTGAGCTATTCATCTCCTGAGTTGAGCAGCTACAGGCACTTATTGTTGGACTACTCAGATTTTATCTTGTAAGTCAACCTAATAAATTCCCTTTTTATACATACACATACATTCTATCTATTCTGCTACTCTGGAGAACTCTGAATACAAGAACATTTAATAATTTTCAAGTATGAAATGCATTACTAGCAGAATGACCACACTGTAGAACAGATTTCTACACTCCATTTATTCTGTAATTGGAACTTTTTATCCTTTACCAAGTCCCAGTGCCACTGTCCCTCTCCTTGGTAACTACTGTCCTACTGATTCTGAGTTTAGCTTTTTTAAATTCCACAAAGAAATTAGATAATACAGGATTTAGAGGTCTGTGACTAGTTTATTGCATTTAGCCTGTTTCTTAATTTCATCTATTTTCTTATAAATGAGATACATTTTATAAAGTTGAATAGTATCACATTATATATACATACAACATTTCTCTATTCATTCATTCTTGACACAGATTTAATTTGACTTCAGATCTTATTTTGTCAATAATGTTTCAAAGTTATGTAAAACATATATTTGTCTTTGAAAAATTGATTTCATTCTTATATACCCAAAAGCATATAGTACTAATATTTTTAAACTTTTGAAGAACCTCAAACTATTTCCAGAATGGCTGTGTTACTTGAATTCTCACCAACAGTGAACAAAATTTCCTTTTATCCATACACTTGATAATCTTACATTTGTGCCCTGAATACTAAGGATGTTGAGCAGTGTCCCATATGCTTATGTATATGTGCACATTTTTAACTGAGTTGTTTGTTTCACTGCTACTATTATTTTTTGGGTTGCATTTTTTGTTTTAGATATCAACAACCATCAAATTTATGTTGTGCAAATATTTTTCCCATTCAATATGTCCCTGTTGATAGGGGGAAGGGGTCATGTTTCATTATGAATTTTGCCAATACAAATTGTGTAAACACAATTTTCACTTGTTTTAAGATGTTTTATCTTCTTGTTAGTTGAAAAATAAAAAATAAAGATTTAAAAGAAGGAACTACATCTGAGTCAGAAAAATAAAATTCTTGAATAGAATTGTCACAGAAAACTAAAAATACGTCTATGATCAGCTTGAAAAATATAAGATTATAAGACATTTCTTCCAAGGAAGAAAATGTAATCAATGAAGACAAGTATCTTAAATCAAGGAAATAGTTCCTAAATTTGACACATAATTAGATAAACAAGCTTTCATTAGTAGAATCTACATGTATAATTGATATTAAAGTAATTTAAACTATTGCTTAGAAAAGTGATTGTTAAAGTTCTAATACTGGAAATTATCACATAATGGGGTTCATTTACTTTAGCAAGGCAGTTGCAACTAAATATTATTAGTTGTTATATTTCCAGAACACTGGCTACCTTTCTTGTGGCACATCATGTTGTACTTGTGATTTCAGGTAAATTTATGAGTTGGAAAATCTACCATTTCTCAGGATATTACACATTCATTAAATTGTATCAACAGATAAATAGGAAAAAAACTTCAGATTTTCAGATTATCCATAATGATGTTGCTCCATTAATCCAGAATATAGTCCTTGGTTTTAAACAATTGCTCAGTTATTTCTTGATGAGGATCTCTCCAGAGAGCATTTCTTTCCAAGTGACTAAATCCAAAGCTCAGCTTTAAAGATTAATGTGGCTATAAAACCATTAACATAACTCAATATTCGGTGCTGAGCTTCCCCATCTATACAATTCCCACCAGAAACACTCAGTCTTAAAATGAACACTGTTTATTATGAAAAGAGCAGATATGTAAAAGATCATGGTTTATAAAGCCCACCACTTGCTTTTATCACACCTTTGTGAAGCTTGAGAAACAGATTTATACAATAGCAGATTGACCTTAGGGGGTAACATTTTAAAATAGATACTATCTGACCCCATTTATAAAGTAATATTCAGTTCAAAACCCCACCCCCAACTTCATAATGATGGAAAATCACAGAACTTTTTTAAAGTTATTGTTCTTGGGTTTTTTTGTTTGTTTTTGTTTTGTTTTTAAGTTATAAATTGAAATTCACCATGAATCAGCTGAACTTAGGAAGGAGCAGCTCAAGAAAAATCCTCTTTTCTATTTTTCCCTTACTGTAGTAGCAGTTATAAATTTTGTGGAGATAAATTCTATTATGAAATAATTGATGTAACATATTACTAAATTTAGGTAACTTTCACCAATATTTCTTTTCTTTTTAGTCTTTCTTCAGTAGTAGATACAAGTGAAGTAAATAAATTAATAATCTATTCTTGAGATATTCATCAGTGTAATTCCCTTTCCATGCTCATTGACTGTCTGAACTCTCCAAATTTAATCCTGGAATTGGGATTTAATACCAGTCTAAGTTTACTCAGACTGACTTTTTTCTAGTAACTTCCTGCTGACATCCAGTAACACAATACAAGGTCACTAGATCTGCAGGCTCACCCTGTAAAGGCAGCTACAGGAGGAAAAGCCACATTTTTTCAAAAGACTAAATACATTCTTCATTTTCATGACAAGGTTTCTTGGAAATAAATCAGCATCAGACAACAAAGCAAAAAAGGCAAACTGGAACAAAAGATGAATGCCTCCTGGCAGTGACTCCTAGTCACCCATCTCACATCTGCACCAGAAAGGCTCATTTCTTATCCTGCCCTTGAGTGTGCCCCATATCACAATGACAGAACACCCAAGATGTGGTTGCTCGTTTTATTTCTGGTGTCATTTAGTTATTGGGCAATAGATTCAAAAGCTTACTCTAGCTAAGTGAGTCTGAATGAGGATTCAGAGAGTGCAAGACTAAATATTCCATCACAGCACTGAAAGATAGGGGATAGAGTTATAATCTTTGTCTTGAAAAATTAAAAGTTTATATGGAGTTGGAACCAAAATTATCAAACAATACCTATGTTGGCTGACAGGATTCTGTCAGGAAATTGGTACGACAAACTCTCTTTGACTTTGGTGGTTTGATTTAGAAAAACACATAGGTCCTTGAATTCCTGACCACTGAATTAGGTCTCTGAAGAAATGTGCCATACCTTGACCATTTCAGATGGGATCAGTAAACATGCAGGAGACATGGTTCTGAGCCCAGCTTTTATCTTGACTTGTCTCAAGATGCAATTCTTTCAGAATCACAATGGTATTAAAGAGGACCTTTGGGAACATGGGTGACAGCGTAAGAACACAAACTGAAATAGGAATACCAACAGTTATATGAACAGTCTTTCATTTAATAGATTTTAAACATTTACCAGTCAACAGAGCGGAGCACCCTATATGTGTTATGGGTACATTTTAGTGTCAACTTGACAGTTGCAGACTGTTTGGGGTACATCTGTGGAGTGGAGAGTTAATGTCAGGAGCAAGTCCCTGAACAAGTATGCAGGTACCTGATAAATTGATGTGGAAAACTCAGCTCATAGTAGCTATTACTTTCCAGTGGTGAACCAAATAATAGGAAGGTGCAAGGAAGGATTTGTTCTTCACTTAGCTTATGCTGACCTGTTGTTGAGTTCACTCTTTGAGCGTCATTCATTTTTAGAGCATCACCACCTTCTTTGTTTCTTTTGCTGCTACTGTCTCCATCCCTGGCTGACTCAGAGATCCATTCTTTCCACCTTGCTGTTGTTCCTGCTGCCTTTGAAGCTTGGTTTCAAGACTTTGTTGTTCACGGTTCATCACTGACATCAGAGTTCCTCTGTTCTTCATTGACATCAGAGTCCAACTGTTCTTTACCAACGTCGGAACCCAGCATCTTTGACCTTCCAGATAGAGGCTCAAGACCTCAGGATCTTTCACCTTCATGAGACATTCTGATCAAGAACAAAGGAGCTATGGGCCACTACTTTGAAGGACACTACTTTTTTTTTATTTCAGCTCATACAAACTTAGGTACACCAATTCCCTCCCTTCCTCCTCCTCCCCCTGTACCCCCTGCACCCCTTCCCCACCCCTCTCCCTCCCCATCCCCCAGTGCCTCCTGCCCCAATTCCCCGTACCCCCTGCACCCCTTCCCCACCCCTCTCCCTCCCCATCCCCCAGTGCCTCCTGCCCCAATTCCCAGAGAGTCCTTTCTTGTGCATGTCTGATTTTCCTCTGGGCCCTCCTCTCCGATGATGTACAAGGACCCAGTGGCCTTTCCGTGAACCCTTTCCCGTGTTTCCCTTAGGTATAGGAACACTGCTGTGGCTGCCAATCCTTTACCTCCAAGGCTCTTGGTGCCTTTAGCAGATCCTAGACTTTGTGAGGTCAACAGTGTGTTGGACAATGCGCAGGGCATGCAAAGTCCAATTGTGATTGCTTCAGCCTTAACTAGTATAGAGTATCTTATATATCATTGCTCCTCCCATCCTTTTGCTCTTACACTCTTACCGCCCCCTCTTCCGCAAATTTCCCTGAGCTTCAAGATGGGGAGAGACTAAGCTAGCCTAGTTCTAGGTGGTTGATATAGAGTCTCTGAAGTTCTGGATTGTGGTTTGTTGGTTTTCTTTTGCAGTTTTGCTGCTCCTGCAATGCCCTCCACTCCATCCTGGTGGGCATTGTATGTTACCCCCTGGCCAGAGACAAAAAGCTGTTAGAGTCTTGTGATAAAAGCACATTCAAAGGTAGATGTAATAAAAGTGGGAAACCATACTAAGGGAGGGGTCTATCACCCATTTGCAAAATGGTTACTTTTTATCTGCCAGACTATATGCCCTCCTCTTCTGGTGAGATCACATCCCCTCAGTAGTAAATGATCAGGAACAAAAGTCTGTGAACTTAATCAGACGTCTCATTACTTATTTGGGTCCTTGGTGGAGGCCTATTTTCCCTGCTGTAACATGGTCCCTTCTCTCCTTGTTTCTGGTGTGGCCCTCCTACCCCATCCCTCCTGTTCATAATCCTTGCAATTACTGTCTCTAGGTGGGCTGGGTGGGTTTGGTACTAGGAGCCACCTATTAGGGAGTACATACGGTGCTTAATTTTCTGGGTTTGGGATACTTCACTTAATATAATTGTTTCTAATGACATCCATTTCCCGGCAAATTCCAGTAATTCATCATTTTTGATGGCTGAGTAGTACTCCATTGTATAGATGTACCACTGTTTCCTTACCCACTCGTCAACTGTTGGACATTTGGGCTGATTCCATGACTTTGCTATTGTAAACAGTGCTGCTATGAACATGGTAGTGCTTGTGCTATTGAGGTGAACCTCTGCTGTATGGGGGGTTATTCCCAAAAGTGGAATAGCAGGGTCATATGGCATTTCAATCTTTAATTTCTTTAAGAATCTCCAGACGGCTCGCCAAAGTGGCTGTATGAGCCTGCATTCTCACCAGCAATGTAGGAGAGTTCCCCTCTCTCCACATCCTCTCCAACATTTGTTGTTGTTTGTATTGGGACACTACTTTTATAATTGTGAGTTAATTTAATAAACTTATTTACATATGTATAAATTCTACAGATTCTTTTCTTCAGAGAACTCCAATGAATATGTTTGTTCTAACATGCAGATATACGTATTCTACATTCTTTGTGCAATTTCAAACTGTATGTTTATCATTACCCATAATATCTGCTATTCGTACATTCTCCTTTCTCTAAGATTCATGAATTATTCTTAAAAATTAAAAGATTCTATTCTTGATTCCAATAACTTATCCCAGTCTGCCTTACAATTTTTCCCATGACAACCAAAATACAAATAATTTTCATTTGCACCTTTGGCAGTGTCTCTTGTTATGAGAAAGGCATCTGTTTCTGGATGTGCCTTTGAATTATCAGTGCTGGTGAGGAAGGTCAGCCTGACATATCTAAGCTGCTTAGCCTGCACTCCCCGCAGCTATTAAAACAGTGTCACAAAGTTCCAGGCAAGGTCTCTTTGTGTACAGATACCAAAGGTCTAAAGGTCTCAGTGTTACCAGGAGGATCTAAACTGGTATTGCCTGTTCTCTCTGTTCATTTCCATAGGGAGTCTTGTTGTCAGTAATATTTGATTGAGCTCATAATAAGTGACCAGCTCTGTACTTTCTATGTCCTTGAAGATATATACCATTTCTATGTACTGCAAGTAGGAAGGGACATGCAACACACTGTAAACATTATAACACACTATTCTACCAGAATCTGTAGAGAAACTAACATTTTCTAAAAAAATTTTTGACAAAATTCTGGCAAAGAAAAGAAACAAAGAGCATTGATTTCAATGAGTCAAGACAGGTAGATATGTGATATTATTCCATCAAACTACAAGCATGTTTCTTGGGGTAGGGAAGCTTATGTTGCATACATGTTTGTAGTTGCATTGTGTACACTTTCATGCTTATGTAGACACTGGAGGTCCACATCAGGTTCTTCTTCTATTGCTTCTATCTTACCTTGGCTACCTTTTATCTTACTTCATTGTGCCACAGAATCTGGAGTTTATCTTAAACCTAGACTGGTCAGTCAAGGAAGTTCCTTGGCTCTGCCAATATCTGCCTCCCCAAAGCTGATATTATAGATATGACAACTTTTACAGCTTCTTAACTTGATTTCTATTAAAAAAAAACTTCTACACTGTGATATTTTAAATCTATAACCTAAATGGGGAGTAGGCAGATGAATTTTAAGTCTCTTGTTTTCTTTAAAAAAAAGTCTGTTCATCAAGAAGAATTGTCTCTACTGATAAAATGATGTCAAAATTTTAATATTCTTTTAACTTCCAGGAATTTCATAAAAAAGACCTAAATGTAATTATATTAACTTAGATGATGAGTGAATTTGCTTTTCTCTCTACTACATGTTTAATATATGGTGTTACTTTAACTAGTTTATATTGTTTAAGCCCTTTTACTGATAAAACATCAGACAACCTAGGGGGGGCATGTGACAGTAGGATATAGGAGGGACAGAGGAACTTACAGAAAAACCCTAATATTGTAGGAGCTAGCCCTGTAGGAATATCTAATGCTAATAAAATGTAAAAAAAACACATATCTTTCCAAAAAAGGAACAAGAATGGGCAATTCCTATGCAGTGGAGAATAAAAAGAAGAAAACAGAGCAAAACAAAACAAAACAAAAATTCCGTAGCTATTTCACTTAGAACCCAGTGACAAATAAAACTATATTAGAAGTGACAGGAATGTGACATTTCCTGATTAAATGTTAGACACATCTCAAATGCCCCCCCATGATAGATTTTTGCTATTGCTATTGGTCGCCCTTCAAAAACTGACAGTAAGATCCTATTACTGAAGATGCAACACATATGAATCACACAACATGGGCAAAATACATTAACTGGGACTGGTCTGAGAGCTTCCTCCTTACTGGATAACTATATAGTACCAAGGAATACTCTAGCAGCTACGGGGGGAGAAAAATAATAAAAGGCCTTATCAATTTATGAAATCTGCAAGTTGCTATAAAAATCATCATGGCGACAAGTAACCACCAGAGTAGTAGTGGCATGACTATCAAAGAGGCAATCAACAGTTTTTTGACTGGACTCAAGACTCACTTGTCAGAATGCATACTTACCTGGCAGGGGAGATACCATGATCACGAAGGTGGTTTTCCCAGGGCGAGGCTTATCCATTGCACTCCGGATGTGCTGACCCCTGCGATTTCCCCAAATGTGGGAAACTCGACTGCATAATTTGTGGTAGTGGGGGACTGCGTTCGCGCTCTCCCCTGAAAAAAAAAAAAAGAATGGAACACATTTCTGTTGTTAACTAGAACAAGAACCCATAAAAGGGAAGGAAATAGATCACTAGGGAAGAGCAGACTATGAACCTATAGGTAAGGAGAGAGTACACCAAATTGCTCTATAAATACCTGTTATTATACCCATTGATTAGAAGAGCACTTAGTACTCAGCCTAGACATCTTCTTCTACAAGAGAGGTAGAGGATCTCAACATCCTGGCAGGATGCAGCCTAGGGTAGTGGAAGAGCAGGGGACAAGAGGCAGCCAGAATACAGAGTACTGGCAACCCTGAAATGCTCACCCAGATTCAGGCCCACCTAATCTCTCCCCATCCTAAGGTTCACAGAACCTTGTAGGAGAGGAGGAAGTAAGATTATAAAAGCCTAAAGATGGGAAGTCCATCATTAGACAAGACATTCCATTCAAGCCAGATGTCAAATGAAAACAATGAAGGATCTGAAACTCTCTCCCTCATTTCTAGTTCCTCATCAACAACTAAGGCAGTGAGCTCCCAGTCCTTCTCTGAAGTCCTGAAGAGAGTCTAACAGATGTTTTCACCCCAAAATAGCTAGGAATGTGGCCAACACAAAGTCATCAACTTACAAAGAATGAGATTTTTTAATCTTGTAGACTACTAAGTCATGTTGCAATGTCAAAAGACTGGACCCTCTAGCCTGTCTCTGTATGGAAAGTTTACCTTTGTAATTGGTTGTACACACAGCATTAGAAAAAGGAAGCAGTAGTCTCCCTTCTACAAACAGAGCTGGATTTGAACTTCATCATATCTCATGTAGCAGTTGTACAAGCATCAGCAATTTATTCATCTCTTAGACTGGAAAAATTTGTTTAAAAGTGGCTTCCTCATTAGGACAATATACTTTCATGTATATTCGTTTTGCATGTTGGGTTTTAATAAAATGTAACTATTGTTCATTTCATGCACTAATTTCTGCTCTGAGCAACAAAAGGAAGAAATGATATTGTTCTACCTCAGTGTTATAGACTCAGAATCCCAGAAATGTACAACCCTTAATCAAAATTATACTCCTGGCTAGTGGCGGAACCAGGGCACAAATCCACAAATATGCACCTTCAAGTTGCTCATTTTTAAATAAAATTTTCATGTGAAAATCCCACTTCTAGTTATAGAATATGGGAAATAGGAATAAATGGATCACAAAATAAGATGACTGCTAATTGAATTCCTTTTAAGTACTTGAAACAGTTAAGTTAAATGAATCAAGGAAACATGATAGGAAATTCTATTTTTTCCATGATTCTGAGACATTATTTCAGAATGCTTAGTGTTTAAAATAGAGAGAATGCGACTTTGGAGAAACTGGGCAGATAGCAGGTTAACTGTGCAATGTGTCTCCGTGGATCACTATGTGTCAAGCACCCAGACATTATTCAGCCTCTATTGACACAGTGTAATACACAAGTAGAATGCTTGCCAGAGATGCTTAATTTGTCCTGGCTCCTGGTGAGTGATTCTCCCAATAAAACTCTCAGCAAGCTTTTTTGAAGAATCATTTAACTCATTCCAAAATCATATGGCAGTGTGAAGGACATAGAATGCCCCTAAAGAATGATGAAAATGAAGAATATTTTAGGATGTTTTCCTTGTTTGCTTTTCAGACTTCCAGGAAGCTTCTTGTCTCAATAAAATTGCATTACCAGCTCAAAGATGAAGGAATAGTTCAGATTTGGCACTGAGTCCAGTGAGAGAGTCTATCTGACATGGATAAAAAGCTGTGGAATAATTCACTTATGAAAACATTTTCAATAAATTATAGTGTGTGGGGCTTTTCCAGCTCTCCCCTCGACCGCCGTCCTGCAGCAGTAAAGGGAAACCCTGCCCCACAAGACTGATCTGGAAAGGTACACACACACACACCCGGAAGTTCTGTCTGAGCAGGAACTGATTTATGGTGGAAGCGCAGGGTAGTAAGAAAGGAAGGGGTGGAGCGCAGTTATCCAATCAGCAAGGCAGGGGCGGGGAGTACAATTATCCAATCAGCAAGGGAGGTTAGCCAGAACATGAAGGGCAGCCATATTCCCAACTCAGCATATGCCGCGTCCCTACCCGGGTTTGGGTATGGTTTCTTGATTGGGTGAGGGGCTGAGTAGCGTGACCAACTTCTCCCTGGGGCTAAATAGCCCTACAATAGTGGAACTATAAAACACATGCAAAAATACAGTAATAAAAGTAAAATAAAAAATACCACATGCCACTTTAAATATAAATGCATCAAACTTGAAAATGCAAAAGTTAAAATCATAAAATTACTAGAAGAAATCCCAGTAGACAATCATAGATTTTGATCAGGAAAAGGTTTCACAAACTTAACACTGAGCGTACATCCTTGAAAGAAATAAACCGAAAGACAAGTGGGATTTGCTCAAAATTAAAAATGCATGTGCCTCAAAATAAATTAATAATGAAATTTCACAAAAAAGAAAAAATATTTGAAATAACATGTACCTCCAAATTTATAAAGAGAATATTAATGGTATTCTTATCAATAATATGAAGACAACATTAGCTGGTTTACATTGTCAGCTTGGTAAGCCTCTGAGAATGTCTTTTAGGCATTATCTAGATTAGGTTAATTAAGGTGGGATGGTCCATCCTAAATGAATGTGGCCACCATTCTCTGGGCAGAGATTTCCAACTAGGAAAAAAAAGAGGGGGTGGATGATAGAGAAAGCATAAAAGCAAGATGAACATATTTAACTTTATTCATCTCTCTGCTGAATAAAATGTGACCAGCCTATCACCTGTCCCTGCTTGTTTGGGTCCCCCTCAGTGGCAGACTGTATTATCTTTTCTTTCTTTAAGTTATTTTTAAGTTATGTTGTTTCATCAATGAAACAAATATATGATCAAAATTTGTAAAGGACCTCCTTATTAGGTCTGAGGCAACCTGTATTTAAAGTTTCTTATGTTTTGTTTTAAAAGATCACTTTAAAAAAAACAAAGTTCACTTAGGTAAGTATTTTTCTTCTTCCTGAGGTCAGTAATAATAATTAACCAACACACATATATGAGCTCAATAAACACATCTTTGCTTATGTGTACATTGAATCAAGTGGTATATCCACTAAAGTATTTCATAATTTTTCATTTCTCCTGTAAAGTTTATTCTCAACAATGCTTTACTTGTGTTACACATGCCTTATCCACATCATCTCCTGACCATGCCCTGAGCAAATCTCATTGTTCTACATATATTCTCCTGCCTGACCTACTATCCAACTAAAATTATCTCTTCAACCAACCATTCTCTAAAACTCCCATTCAAATTTCAGGGTTTTTTTTTTCACAAACAACCCGTTGATATTTTCACTCTTGAAATAGTTTGTTCATGTGATTTACATAATCTGTATACATTATATTACAATGTTCTTTTTTAATTTTTTTTAATTTATTCAATTGTGTGTGTATGTGTGTGTGCGTGTGTGCATGTATGTGTGTGTATGTGTGTGTGTGTGTAGAACCACAGGTGAATTAGGGAACCACCATGGACCGCCTCCTCCTTGTTTACTCTGCCCCGGGATTCACAGGCTCCACCCTACTAGGACCAGAAACGCAGGCCGTCCTCGCTTCCACCCGGCGTCTATACGTGGGGTCTAGAATGTGAACTCAGGACCTTCCACCTGCAAGGCAGAGGCTTAACCCCTGACCCACCTCTCCAGCCCCTAGAATGTTCTTTTATAAGATATCTCTTTTCTTAATGAATTGTAAATTCCCAGAACTGAGGAATCTTGTCTTTTGAATCTACTTAAGTACTAAATGAACAAAGGCATAACGCTAAGTACATAATGCACAAAATGAATGAGGAGGGAATAAAATAACAAGAAACTGAGACTAAGTTAAGGAAGTTACCCCCTTTAATAGTAGAGATGCTGAGGCAGGAGGATTAATGTGAGCTTGAGGCCAATTAAAATACATAGAAAATTCAAGACAAACCTAGTATAGATAGTGAGGCATTGTCTCGAGAAATGAAAATGAAAAAAAAAACTTAACCTAGAATCACTGTATTCTATTTTTGCCCATGCATTGCTCTAAGACGAATGTTTTGTGTAATAACACAACTTGGAATGGCAGGAAGCAACCGAACACAGAGCAATTAAGAGGATATCATATGAGGCCTCAAAGCACACAAATACTATCAATAATATATACACTTAAAATGTATTTGATAGCACTAAGTTAGAAAATGTGGTGGCAACATTGGTTTATTATACAGTTTTGACTGAGGTAATTAGAAGACCTCATTTTTCCTAAGGCATATTTACTCTAAGGTCAACATTTTACTTGGAGAATAACAAACTTACACACTGTATTGCATTTTTTAAATCAACTTCCACTTGCGATTGGAAGGAAATAAACTCAAAGCCTAGCTTGTTCAAATTGTAGATTAGTCTACCTGAAAATACGCTTCATGCTGACTTCACAGAAGCAGCAGGAGAATTCTCAGTGCCGCACCTAATGGAAGGGCAAACTGTGGTTCAAGGTATTCATCCCAACATATTTAGTCATACTTGAGGTTTTCAGTATAGTTGCAGATATAGACACCTGGATGATGGGAGCTTCTACTGACTCACAAAAGATCATAACTTTAAAAGATAAGTTAAGATAAATAAATTATTTTGCCCAAACTGTTCTGCCCATGGTTTTCATAAATGCAGGCACTTTTTATTCTAAAAAGTATTTTTGTGCATTTATAATTTGGAGTGTTCTCACTTTTCTTCCCTGAATCATTGTTTTTAATCAATTGCCTTCAATATTCTCTCTCAAGACCACAATGCAGTAGAATCCAAAATTGCTGTATTCTGGTGTGCCTGTTAATTTCTCTTGAGAGAAGTGAGAAATTGCTGAATAAAAAAAAAATTGAACAACACATCTTTGGATGAAGTGACAGTTGAATTGTCTTCAAAGCTGTGATGAACAAACCACATTCTGAAGTTCTAAATACTGGAGGGAGATGACCACTGCTCTTGGGATGGAAATAAATGCCCTGTTAAAATAGCAAAACTAGTTCTAGAAAAATTGTCATATTTTCATCTAAGAGACAACTTCTACAAAAATGGCAGAAGAATCCAATTTGTAAAGAAATATTTTGATAATAAAACCATTTCTTTATGTTGTATTGTAATTGATAACAGTACATCATGAAACTTATAAATGTGTTAATCGGTTGATTTTGTCAACACAATGGCTAGTAAAAATGGAATGACAGCACAAATGGAAGAAATATTCACAAGTAATATACCCCTTTCTTCATTTCACAGTTTGTTAGATGCAAGTTCTCAGCATATCCCATAAAATCCCAGTTATTATTGCACATAAATAATGCATCATTTGCAAAAATACATCAATTACAGTGTTAAAAAGTAACTTAGGAGTAATAATAAAAATGTGTTTCCTGGCAAAACTAGTTTTCACTTTCTATTCAAGATAAATATATGGCTTAATTATGTTAGAAATAATATATATGCACGTATGCACATGAAATGAAATATTTGTACATTGAAAATTTATGCAACCCCCTGGAAGTATTGCCAGATGTGACTCATCAGGACAGTAGTATTTATGTTCTCTGCACAATGACTGTATATTTCTGGCAAAAGATTCCTCTGTGAGGAATTGCTGGGGATCTGGACTTTGATCACATAGAATGGAATAACCTAACTGGGTTTACATGATCCCATCTGTAGGCCTTCCATCTGCACACTGCAAAGTAGAAACACCCAATTCTCATAAGACAGGAGACTTGACATGAGAGAGACTACAAGCTATTTTGCAAAAATATAGAAAATGAAGAATGCAACATGATCCAGGTGGATTTGACTTTTAGTGTGAACAGTCTTATTGTTGTATATTCAGTACTTTTGATAAATACTATTCACACAGAATTCCCTGTGTTACTAAATGCTTTGGACTCTAAAAGCTCTAATGTGCATTTGATCAATTTCATAGCCAAAGAAAAGCTGTCAAACTGTCATTAAGTTGAGGTTCTCTCTACTCTGAAGTACAAATGCAAAGATGAGCTTTTAGAAGCAAGTGAACAATTTCAACATTCATAGCATGAGAATAGTGTGGAGTGAATGTTCTCAAGAAAAGATAATTTTCATAAGAAAGAATAAATGAAGCTGAATTTCTTTAATTTGCCAAAATGGGGGGTGTTCATCACTAAAGGGGATGTACTAGAACTAGTACTTTTGTATATATGTACATTTTTATGTATAAATGTTTCTGTCTACATGTCTGTGAGTCCAGATGTATGTGTAAAGTTGGGCATTGTAAATGTACATGTTGTGTATGCATACATCTGTGTGTACATTTGGGTATTCATACACAGTAATTCTGTTCATGTATATTGGTGAGTACATACATATATCCTTGTATACACCTGCAAATGAACACATATACACAAAACACATAAATAAATTCATAAATATAAGCATTAATAAGCACATACTCACATATACTGACACACACAAATATAACACATATACATTTATGGACATATATGCATACCATGAGCTCACACATATATAAACACTTGTGCACAAATTTGTACACATACATACCAACACACATACCCACATGGAAAAATACAGATGCATATACATATTTATATACATACTAACCCATAGCAAACACATGCATATGTACACAAATACACATACACCCACCCATCACATACTAACCCATCACATGCACACTTACTAAGCTATCATATACGTATTTCTTCACCTATCATAAACAACACTTATTCATCATATATACATACACACATAAACACCACCACACATGTGCTTGTCCATTCCATATACACATATACAAACATATACATACACTACCATATGTTCTATGCACACATGTAGACATACACTAACCTGTAACACATATGCATATGCAATTCACTCATTCCTTATGCATGCATACTCATCCCAAATATACAAATACACTCACAAATCATACATGCATCCATGCTTATATGCATATATACACATATTAAAAATTGAGACAAATAGGAGATGTTTTTCAAAACTTGGTGTAATAACAACTATACCTTGAGCAGTACAAACAGGAGGTGACCATACTTAGGTACATCACAGTAGAATTCCAAAAAAACTAGATGTAAATCAAAATGCTTAAAATAAAAAAGAATAAAATAATATGTTAAAGAGAAGAAACATGAGAAGCTGAGTTCAGTCCTCAAAACTTATGTAAGAAAAAGAAGAAGTAATGTGTGCTTATTAATTTCAACACAGGGAAGTCAGAGACAGAAGGATTCCTTGCTGCAAAGTTATCCAATTGTATTGAATATGTTCCAGGACAGGAAGAGACACTGTATAAGGAAAAAGCTGTTCCTCTACACATGTGCACATACATATGCATGCATACTTGCACACAGATGTGAGCTATACACACATGCATACATACCAACACACAGATGTAGATGAACACTCACAGTTAAACACTCTCTCTCTCTTAAACACACACACACACACATATACACACACACATTGTAACAATGAATTGAAAATGAATGATGATGATAGGATAGGAAGGAAGCAGGGAGTGAGGAGAGAAGCAAAGAAGTGAGGGAGTGAAGAAAAGAGGAAAGAAGGAATCTGAAAGATAATCACCAGAAGCAACATTGAAGCCCATTTATAACAGACGTTAAATATTTACACAAAATAATAGACAAGCTATTAATCAAGCCAAAAGGTCAACTCTTCAGCTAAGCAAGGACTCAGAATATTTTCTTCTCATGCCATCTTTCTTTGGAATCATTTAGAAGACCAGTTTTCTTAACCAAAAAATTCAAAAGTCTCTGCTGATTGCAGAGTCCTGGGTCTTTATTTCTGAGTCAGATACAGGGGTTCAAGGCAGACCTGGGAGAAATAGGAATGCCTTTCTTCAGCAAAAAAAAAAGTAAATAAATAAGTAAGTAAGTAAGTAAATAAATAAATATATAAATAAAGGAGGAGACCAAAGAGTAAGAGCAATAGGGGGAAGAGGGTAAGCAAAGTGACCTAGCATATGTAATCTGCATTGAAGGAAATGAGCTTTATGGGGAAAATTCAGTATGAGATCCTTAATTTCTGTAGGAAAAAGAACTCCAAAATTCAATAAAGAGACAATGTAGTCATCGTTCACATTGCATGCTACTGAAAAAGAAGTAACACATAATAACCAGCATTGGCAAGCCAATTCAGAGTAATGTACAACAGTACAGAAATGGGAGAAGACATAGTAGAAAATACAAATCCATGGAAAGAATTGTGTGCAAGACGTGAGGCTAGGAAGGAATGGGGACAAGAAATCAGTATTGGCTATTAGAAACCTTAACATCTCCTGAATGTTCTCATAGACTTCATGTTTCAAATTGTATTTAATGCTTTTATGTATTTGCTAAAAATAAAAATTTTACTATGTTAAATCTAGTCCTTCCATTTTTCAGGGATTTTCCTGAAGATGACTACAGATTACTTTTAAAATGGAATACTGAGATATTCATCTAGCTTTGGAGATCAGGAACATTTGCAAGATGACTTAAATTCTGAATGATAAAATTTCAGCTAAATGAATTATATGCAATGCTTAACTATAATGTGAGAAGATAATGCTTAATGATGTGGAAAAAGTTTAGCTCTACATCACTTAAAATAATGATGGTGGGCCTTGGTACCATCAGGGGTTCATTGCCTCAGCTATGTGCAACTCCACAAGCATCCTACAGTACCCTCTTCTTATCATCTTCAGTGTTCCAATTATGTTCTGTTTTCCTCAAAGTAAATTTTTCTCTGATTCTCTGAAGACAACCTAGAGTTCTACTCTACATAGGTAGTTAGTTGATCATATAAAACAAGTCAGCATCCCATGTCTCATGACCACAATGGCACATCATTTCAATGATAGTGAGTCTCATTACACAGTAAACTAATGCCTTCCTCCTGCAGAAAGTTCCTTTCTCTGGCATGAGCTGGATCCCACACCTTTTGCCTTCCTGTACCTCTATTTTGCTATTTAATGTTTTTCCAACTACTCTTTCAGCTCTTCTCTCTCTCTCTATCCCTTCAGAAAATTAGAATGATTGGCAAAATAAACATTTTTAAATATGACATTTGCATCATCTAACTTTTTTAATTTTTTGTATTATTATTTATTCAATTGTGTGTGTGTGTGTGTGTGTGTGTGTGTGTGTGTAGAACCACGGGCGAATTCGGGAACCACCAGGGACGCCTCCACCTCCTCCTTGTTTACTCTGCCCGGGATTCACAGGCTCTGCCCTACCAGGACCAGAAATGCAGGCCACCCCCGCTTCCGCCCGGCGTCTATACGTGGGGTCTATGATCCGAACTCAGGACCTTCCACCTGCAAGGCAGAGGCTTAACCCCTGAGCCAGCTCTCCAGCCCCTCATCTAACTTTTTTTATATTAGTTTTCCAATCCAGCATCCAACTTCTAGAGTATATGCTACATAAGCAAATGAAAATTGAGAAATGTTTGAAATTGTTTACTAGAACATCAATAGCAGTGAAAGAAACATTTTTCATGAATTGAGTGGAAAGAATTAATTGTCCGTTGTCATGTTTTCTTATGTGGAATACCATTCTAAGCTTTTGTTTCAGTCAATGCATTGACCCTACTATTTCAGATGAGCTTAATAAAATTAATGCTTTGAAAAGCAAGATTTTAAAAAAGAACCTATTCCAACAGATTTGCATGAATTAACTGGTCACAGTATGCTCAGAAGTAAATATAACCATCAAAATATATATTTTTAAAAATGTCATACTCAGTGATATATCATTCTCTGTGCTGATGTGAATGCCTTGCAATCAAATGAAGACACTAAAAATTGATTGTTTACAGAGACCACAATCTCTCCCCCCCTTCAATAACACAAAAGATGATTTTGCATGAGCGTATTTTATGCATCATAAATTTAAATGGCTGGGGATCCATGCAATAGAGAATAGGTGGTGTATGACATGAAACTCCCTGGGTTATTACTATCTTTGGGGCTGAAGCTCCTTCCAAGCACACTGTAAATACGTATTTTGTAAACTGCTTCCTTGCTATGCAGTGAAAAGGTCGATGTTGATACTCAATAATATTATGGTCTCTATTTATTGCCTCGTAAAGATAAACTAACTATGCATTAGCCTTGCTGCTGGAGGAAACTTGTCTTAATGTGGTTTATAGTGGTGCTAATTCTGCAGGGTCCTATGCTACAGCAGGGTGGAGCAGTATTGCAGTCATTAATTAAAAGGATGAAATGGACTTTTCACACGTGGCTCAGAGCCCAACTTTAATTACCCTTTGGCTGGAAGGTCTCTAGTGGGGTCACTCCTGCAAGTACTTTCTTAGGTTGCTGACAGCGTCTTCTGCTCTGATAGATTCCGAGAAGGCCATGTGATAGTCTTGCAGCTTGCATTATTAAATTTTGTTTTAAGATTATGAGGAGTACTTAGCTGCCTCGTTGGATGATGATTTAATAGTTCATTGACAGCCTTATATGAGATACCAGGATTTATTTATAGACATATAAAGTCAATTCTGTGCAGTGATAATTTCTTTCTACAGTTGTGAGTTTGGTTATTATCTCATATTTACAACATCAAAGGCTGCTGGTTTCAAATGACTAATTTTCTAGACTCTACACATAACATTTGTGGAAGTAAGGTCCTGAGAAGATTCACTCACTGAACTGCATGGACTGATTGCAACGGTACGAATTTAGAGTCTAATTATACATTTCTCTTGGGTAATCTTGAAACTCTCTTGAAAATCTTCCTTCGTGTCTGTTCAAACATTAGGATAAACCTTTTGAAATACATTAACTCAAAAGACCACTATCCCCCACCAACCAAAAGTGTAAGAATGTCATTAGACAATACCACTAGCCTGCAACAGTGATCTTCCCACTCTGCTGTAACCCACCAACCTGATATTTCCACCAGTGTATTTGAAGAACATCTTGATTTACGACTTTCTTTGATTATGTCATTATAAAAATCTCCAAGAAACTGTCACCACAGCATAACATGGAGTTTGGAGCAACCTGAATCTGTGTTCCTGGACTATGGTCTCTCATATTTGGCTCCAAAATAAACTACCTCTCATCCTTTTCAGGCAATTAGACAGCTTTAGAGCAACTATGCTGACAGCTCATTGAAAGTCTTCAAAGGCGATCAGGAACACACCTTATTGATCTGGAGGAACTGACATTAACCTGATTGGATCTTTTGGTTTTCTACATCTCATTGGTCTGTTCATATTGTTGCCCAAACCAGTGATCTTGTGCCACCTACAGGTTAAGCCTTCTCACAGTAGAGAACTAATCTCCATATCCTTTCATGAGCAGAGGATTGGGGGAAAGTGGAAATCTTATCTCTGTGGAAGGTTAAAATAAGGTATGTTCCTTCAGGTTAATCCCAGCTTTGGGGGATGACCTTTACAGACTTTCAGAGACCATCCCAGCATGATTGCTCTAAAACTCCATAAAATAGGCCAATGAGATGCTGGAGACCAAATGCTCCAATCTGGTTAGCAGATTTTAGCTAACCAATGAGGAAAAACCACCTCTTCCCTCACCTGCCTAACTCTATAAATACCCCTGACCCCGGCAGTGATCTTTGGTTCACTTGTCCCTTATGGGACTCCATGTCTGCAGTCTGTAAATTCTTTTCTTTCCTATAATCCTCTCATGTTGCTATCCCACTTCAATGCCTGGACACAAGGCATTTTGGAGCAGTCTATCAGGTGGTTCTCTTGCCCCTGGCAGATTCAAAGTCTGTGAGTTCAGTTCTTTTTCTCCTCTAATAAACTCTGCCTTAGTTTTACTGTATGCATGCATGTTCCAGTTTTAGTCTTCAACTCCTGAACACAAGAACCTAGAGACATAGAAGACCCCAGAGAAGCTACATCAGTAACAGTTGTGATTTTTCTGTTTATGATAATAAAATTACTAGATATCTTATAATACAAATGAGATCTAGTGAGAACTTTTTGTGCACTTGGCAATATTCTATAATCTTTGTGGATCCTAGGTTTAGAACCATCTTACATGGTGTGGGGCAAATTTCATTACCACCTTTATCAGAGATATCTCAGAAATAGAAGTGAGCAAAATGTCTTTTGTTTTATACCAAGGAAGTAAGGGAGTAGCTGGCTTTATTTGGTATTTCTCTCCAGGTGACTTGAATTACCTAACTTGTCCATGCTCTCCATCTAAAACTCACAAATAAGGACACATATCTAATTCAGCTTTTAATACCTAAAAGTAATACTCTTCCCCATAGCACATTGTCAGGAATTCTACCTTAAAAACCCATTTTCAGGCTGGAGAGATGATTGAGGGGTTAAGACTCTGTCTCCCAAACAAAAGTTCTGAGTTCAGATCCCAGGACACATATAAAACACCAGGTGGAAGGGTGAGCCTGAATTTCCAACCCTGGTGGGCAGAGTCTGAGAAACACCACAGTGAAGCAAGAAGGAGGTAGAAACAATCCAGGATGATTCCTGAAGTCACCCTTGATCCTCCATAGGGACACATAGTACACTCTGATACACACACACAGACACACACACACACACACACACACACACACACACACACATAAAAATAAGTAAATTTTTTAAAAAATTAAAAATTCATTTGCTACATTGTCCATATGTAAAAATCTGCTATCATTTTCCTCCAAATACCACTTATATAGATTTTCCTTTGATTTAATTGTTACCTACTCTTGTTTTCTTAATCCTAAAGAACTCACATGTTTTCCTGTTTTTCAAAATGTTGAATTTGTGTATAGGTCATGACATATGGCCTAGAGAATGTTTCATATTCTGAATTTATTATTTCTAGAGGAAAATCCTAGTCAGATACCCTTGTGCTGCTATTATTCCATCGTATTGAGAGAGGAAAAAAATTAGGTAGCTTAGAATACAATAGAATAGAGAAGCTACTAGAAAAGTCTTTTGAAGGTCTTCCCTTAAGGGCAACAACCCACACTGAGATAAGATCCCAGCTTCTCCCAACTCTTTGTCTGTGGAGGGATATGGTTATGAATTCCACTCATTCAGGTGAAGAGTATCCTCAATTGCAAGTGGACTAAATTCCTCAGCTCAGTGAGGTTTGGATTACCTGCCCAACTGGGATCCTACAAACCAATCGGGTTCACAGAAACTAGAACTCACCAGTGAGAAAAAACATCACTTTTCTTGAGCTCACCCAAGTTTACAATACCCATGAACCTGCCAGCCATCATCTGCTCCCTTGCCCTCATGTATTCCATGTCCAGAGTCCCTGAATTTTATTCTTTGTCTCTCTAATAAAATTTGCCTTAGTCCTCTATGAGCATTCTGGTTTCAGTCTTCAACTACTGAACACAAGAACCTGGATATAATCTCCCCCAGCCCTCCACCCCCTATTCCCCCCAACAAAATCATGGAGTGAGAATGGCCCACCTGGGTCACAGATGGTGATGCTGAAAGAGAGAATAGGTTCATTAAGCAATTAGAATAAGAGTTTTAGCTAGAATATTTTTTTTCTAGGCAACCTTAGAATAGAGCAGTCAGGCTGGGAAGATCTCTGGAGCTCATCTCTCACTGTTGGGATTATCCTGAAGGAACACATCCTGACAATCAGCAGTAACTGGCTTCGATCCCCCTAGAGATAAGGACTCCAACTTTCCCAACTCGTTGTTTATGAAAGAACATGAAGATGAGCTCCTCAAACGCAGATTAAGTTAAATTCCTCAAAAGAAACATCTCTGCTAAGAGTTTGGCCAAGCTGATTGCCCACATAAACAGACCAATCATTGTGGAGACCAAAAGACCCAATCAGATTTAAAGAAATTAAAACTAGGGCTGGAGAGGTGGCTCGGGGGTTAAGCCTCTGCCTTGCAGGTGGAAGGTCCTGAGTTCAGATCCCAGATCCCACGTATAGACGCCGGGCGGAAGCGGGGGCAGCCTGTGCTTCTGGTCCTGGTAGGGCGGAGCCTGTGAATCCAGGGGCAGAAGGAGGTGGAGGCGTCCATGGTGGTTCACAAATTCGTCCGTGGTTCTACACACACACACACACAGACACACACACACGCGCGCGCACATACACACGCACATGCGCACAGTTGAATAAATAATAATAATTAAAAAAATTTAAAAAAAAAGAAATTAAAACTAACCAATAAGGAAAAGTCAATTTTTTCAGAGCTTTTTTTTTTTTTTAACCTTTCACTGTCCAAATTTTCTAGGACTTTTTTTGTTTCTATGCATTGCATGCTATACAAATACTTTTTTCCCAGTTTCCTTTCATATAAAAATGTTTCCTGTCTTACATATAAAAGTTCTATTTATTAAAGAGAAATTTGATTTGGTAGTTTTCAGTGTTTTAGTTATTTT